>OZ014487.1:32856413-33038090 GCA_963965965.1 Trididemnum nubilum | reverse complement strand
ATGCCCTCGTAACCAAAGCTGAATGTAAAGGAATACTGGAATAGTCAATTTCACTGTAGCGTCATAAGTTACTCCAACGCAGCCACAATTTAAAGTGAAACCAGAAGCATTGGCTCTTAAGTCAAACTGGAGAATAGCTCAATTGCAGGTTGTTCAACCGATTAGGTCGACCGCATTGAGACGAGTGCTTTGAATCCGATGTTGCATTGGCGAGCACGCCAGAACGTTGGAGTGGTGGAGGCTCTTCCTTAAGCTGGTTGGAGTGTTGAAGTGCCGTCGCCAGCGTAAAGAGAAGGAGATAAGCGTAGCACCACACCAACATAGCAACAAGTACAATTAAAATTGAATGCGTTGTTTCCTGAGTCAAGCTAGAAAGTAGCTCGATAGGTTATTGAACCGAGCCGATCGAACGCATTAGGACGCATCCTTTTGACCCGGATGTTACAATACTAAATCTGCATTACAGGGTACAGTGGAAACGTAGCTCAGTGGTAGATTATAGTGATTAAGAAATTGTCGGCTCTCTCGGTTCAATTACCGTACTGGCAATGCGTCGTAGTTGTTTTTTGAAAGTCATGCAACTCTCAATTTTCATTGGGGTCAGTTAGACAATCCACTCGTTGCGGTAGTCTATAGTAAGAAAGATCTGTAATCAGAACATAATCTGGATTCAATCGCTTAATCTGGATTCAACCCACACCCTTGTAACATTGTTGCATGCTTGAATAACACACTTTACGGGAATTACCACTGCTTGGTGGCTTCGGACAAGCAGCAAATTTGCGTTGGAAAAACAAACGTGCGTTGGAAACAGCAAACGTAACGGAAAAGCTTGAAAAAATTGTCAACTTCTAAGCGGCTGCGGATCCGTCCAAAACACAGCGCCACCATCGCTTTCTCATAACAAGGAGGTAAGATCCTGCTATAAATCATGCAATAGACTTACAAATTTTTCAATCACGTGGAATAGAACTTGATCTCAAAAATTGTTGTAATCATCAGTTTGTAAGTTAATTTTGGTTTCATAATGGGAATTTTATACAATACAGTTTGATTATCATTCGTTCATTCTTACCTAGTATTATGTCTTTCATTTCTTTGCTGCAGTTACAAACCCCTTTGTTTTGCTTAAAGTTGTGCGGAGTGAGCGGAGTTGATGGTTTTTGATGTTCGCGTTTCCCCGAATATTCCGAATTCGACCTGTACAATTAAATAGTTGCAGTAAGAGTGAATGTGTAACAAAGCAGTACTGAAGGTGCGTTATCACTGGATGCGAAGCAACCCAAAGCGACGTGAAGCAACCAAAGTTTAACTTCATCCGCAAACTTCGCGAGCGGTTGTTAAACTTCACTTGAACAAAATTGTTGTTGAATGGTAGGCCTATTTGGAGCAAGTGAAGTAAGCAACTACTCGCAAAGGTTGTCAACCTTCTCTTCGCGTTCAGTGTAAACGCGCCTTTAGATAACGAAAATTAGAAAGGTCAAATGTCGAAATTCTTAGTCTATGAAATTGAGCGTAGTGTTTCTAACTACTCCCGATTGCTACGACACTTTTTTAGAAGTAGCAGTGTAGCTCAAACTCAATGACGCGGAGTTGGGCTCTGCAAACTCAATTCAAGCTTCGAGGTTATGCAGGGATGTTATACAATGAGTGCAATCAAAATTTGATTCCGAGAAAACGCATACTGTAAGGCTTCTGCCATCAAATTACCTTAACTTGTGAAGCAACCTTAACCCTATATCTACCTGGCTACTTTCACAACCTCTCCAATCTTAAAACTGTTTGGTAAGTGATAGAACTAAGGTTTTTTGCTTGTTGAAGCTATTTTTTGTTAAATTTTTTGAATTAAGTATTTGAGGTTGTGACGTCACGAAAACGACCATGACGTCATCAAAGTCAGTAAATACTTACTACAGCATGCAAATTTTTCTAAATGCTGCTAAATATTATTTTCAGTTTGGACTTTTGTTGTTTCAAAGACATCTCCGATAAAGTCACCGCAGATGATGACGTCACATACATGATGTCGTCACGTGCATGATGATGTCCTTTCTAAGACATTGTGTTGATTATTATTTGTAATTTTTTCCTACTGAGATATAGCACATAATTCACAAAAATTTAAAATAGTGCAGTATTATTTTTATTATATCATTCAACGCTGATGACAATGATTTTTTTTTTTATGCAAATTCAATTTATTTCGAGAAACAGCAGAAAGAGCAATAGTTTTCAATTATGACGTCACCAATGACGTAATGATGATGCAATACATTTATCAGTAAAAAAAAAATTATTCCAGCTAAAGCTTAGCATCGACAATAAATATGCAGTACAATAAATAGAATAAGTGCGTTGATAAGCATGCATTGTGCTCAAAACTGTATGAAACTCCTTAGGTGCCTCTGACAAAGGCAAAAATGACGTCACTTCCGGTTATCCGGCTGACCTCAAAGTTTCTGACAATGTGTGATATTAAATTTGATTCAAAGTCAGGGTGCATCAAAGCAAAACTTTTTTTTAGTTTAGGAGTCATGTTAAAATAAGTAAGAGGTTGGGAAATTTGCCTCCCCTCTCCCCGATACAAATAGGGTTAAAGGGGGTGAAGCGTCCCACGAAGTCCGGTAATTTATAATAGTTAAAATTATAGTTTTTGAATTTTTTTGCTCTCATTTTAGGGCTGCTGTTGCAATGACATACAACAAATACAAAAGATATCACTCTAAAAAGTTTTTGGAAGCTCTGAGTTTGTTCTTCCAGCCTGAATTTCCAGAAAAAGGGTGGGTTTTACCAACCATTTTATTGGAAAAGTAAATTTTCCTTATCTCTCTTACTGGTAGTTCAGGCTGAGAAAGCCGATTCAGGGTTTCCAAAAACTTTTTCCGGGGAATATCTCTTAGTATTTGTTGAATATCTTTGCAACAACAACCCTCAAATAAGAAAAACATTTTTAAAATTATATTTCAATTTTAGCTATTGTGAACTAATTGAATTGGCTGAATGCTTCACCCCCTTTAATTTCCCCAAATAAATTATTTCGTCAGTAGTAACTGTATCATATCATCAATGGTATGCTGATATAAATCAGGGCTCAAACAACGAACTTATCATAGCTTGAATTAATATGTAAAAACTCTACGAGCTGGCAAAATTTCAAAAAAAATTAAATCATATTTTTCGTTATACTCGCTGTAAACTAGGCCGAAGCGTGCAGAGAGTTCGCGGCGTCCATCTGCGGGTCATTACGCATGGGCACCACAATTCTTTTTGAAAAAATATTGCAGCACTGGTGATCCGTTGGCTACTCTGTGTCCGATTTAATCGACCCGAGATAAGACTCTAAGACCTCCCGCTTAAAAAACATACCCGCCTGGCCGATCAAAAATTTACAATTTTATTTTCGACTGCCCTTTTTTTCACTGCTCTTTTACACTGCCGCATTTTCCGTTGCGAATTGTTCATCAAACTTGTCGTTTTTTTTCAATTAATTGTTGTAATATCTAAATCAATCGTATGACATTTGCTTCATTTGCAGTGTTGTTGCTAATTGGCTGACTTAAGAATAATAAAATTAACACAATGCTTGAACCAAAGGCTTTGCTTCTGTACGTAAATGTATGAGTTAAAAAAAAACCTGCTGAATTGAAAAGAAAACTGGGTTTTGAATCTGTAAAATAACCTGTAAATCAAATTTTACAAAATGAACATTCAAAACTGAAAAATAAGCAACGCGAGATTGAGTTCGTAATTTGCGCAAGTCCTGGGCAAGTAAGAAATGCCGTGCGTATCACATGCCTCAACCCGAGAGCTTACAAAGGCTCCGAGTTCAAAACCCAAGATAAGAATTGTCAAGAAATGAAAATACACCTTTAGTATAGCCACCACGCTCCTTAAAAGCCATTTTTTAATGAAATAATTACTCAATCTGCAGGACATACGCAGCTAAATCGATATCTCCTGCATTTGGCGAACTGCATTGTTTCGTTAGACCTCGCATGTCCAACAGCCTGATTTTTCGGTTTTGACTGAAAAATTTTTGGCATTCATAATCTTTTGTCAGTAATGATATCAGTTTCATCATTCTACCGATCAGTGGTCGAGTGGATAGAGCGTTTGCTACTGAAGCGGTAATCTCTAGTGTGACCTTGTCAGTCTTTGGTGTGACCCGATTCTCAATCGAGTTAAACCAAAAACAATAGAAAGTGGTACTCATAGCTTCCCTGCTTGATGTTCAGCATTAATAGGGACAGTGCGAAGCCTTCATCGTGTGTAGTGTGCTCTGCGTTGGTGAGGTTAGACACAGGAGCGTGCCTGGTTCACACGAATTAATGAACGATGAACGGTGTGTTTTAGACGGGAGGCAGTTTGACTCGATGACCGAAAGGTTATTTCGCTGTCTCCTGGCCATGATAAATTGGTGAATCAAATGTTATAACAATCACAATTTATCGGTAAAGTTGATCGATATTTTTAACGGTAATGTCGGTATAGCCAATTATTTTTTATCAGAATGTGATAAAAAGGCTATAATTGTTGTTATTAGGAAAAATTTCATTGCATAATCTGGACTCAGCCAGCACTCTGGTCACATTGTTGCGTCCTTGGGTTAGATGATGCTTTTCCATAGTTATTTCCGTTCGTGTATTGAGCTACAGTATTTAGATTAATTGAAATAGAGCTAAGTTTTTAGCTAAATAAATCGAGTTTTTAGCTAAATAAATCAGCTTGCATCATGATAAAATTTAGTACACTTGAGCTACTGCAAAAACACACCAAGAGTAAAATTTATAGCTAAAAATTTTGTGACAATTTGTTTGATTTATAACACTCACAATAAAACTTTACAGAAATTCGATGAGAAAAATTCACTTATACTATTATTTTTACTATAAGCTATTATTACCCTTCATTTTTCATTTTTGCTGGAAACAATTCTTACACAAAGCTTTTCTATACGGTCAGCAGCATACGCATTCAACAAATAAATAAATGTGGCTGATTTCGTCTCAGATTGAATCATTTTGATAAGTTTGTGAATAATTTATTTGAAAATAGCGATTAGAAATCCATATCTGAAACGTACTATAGCTATTTACAGTTTTATTCAAAGCAACATTTGGCATTGAATTTGAAAAAGTTTTTAGACCGGGTTACAAGCGTAAATTGCGCATTTTTTCAAAGATTTACAATGTTTTTTAAAGACCGAGTTTAATGCGGCCGTTAGCTGAACATTGATTGCTAACACTTTTTTAATTAAACTGTTTTGACGAAAATTTTTTATCTACTTCAAATTAGCAGCATCAATTTTTAACTTCAAGCTTTTTTTTTAAGGTGGCAAGCTTTGAAGAGATTAAATTTTGTGGGTGTAAAATAAAAACTTGTTAAATAGGTTTGATTCTATTATTCGAAAATAAAATAAGAACGGCAAATCAAAAAAAAAACAACAACATTTGAATATGATATAATTTGCATTTATACAAAGCATGGAGTACATTCCCGAAATCAGTCAATAATTTTTAGATGAGGTAAAGTGAAATGTGGTCTCAAAAATGTTTTGAGACCGAAATCAATTTCATCTTTTTGTGAAATTTTAAATCAATATTGTTTTTAGGAGTTGTAGACTGATTTTGGAAATGTACTCAATGTTTTCATCATTAATAAGCCGTTTCCAAAAAATTATCATTTTGCACTTCTTCGGTTTGCATTTGATTCTCTGGATGTCCCCTTCAACGATCACTTCATTATACGAATATCTTGAGTCTGAACATTTTTTTGAGGACACACAGAAAAAAACTGAGATAGAGTAAAGAAAATTTGTATTAACTCAGTATTTTTTTTCTGCACCGAATCTATAATATTCATACAAAAACATAACAAAAAAACAACTCTTTTTGAAACGCTTGGAGGATGAGTTGGAGTAAACAAGATTTCAAACTAAGTATAACCGATTAGTAGCCTTGTTTGCAATGAAAATCTGTTTAGGGGGGATTTGACATGAAACATTTACGTGACGTCATTAAATATTAACGAACCACAAGGAATTGGCGTAAAGGACTTTTAAAGATATTGTAATTTCTGATAGGTTACGAAACATCACGTGGCGGTTGCTGGAATATTAATTAACCACTTCAAAACGTCATAAAATAAACTGTAACTTTAACAAATTGTAAGGTTCTTGGTCTAATTAAAATTTTAATTCTAAATTAAACTTTGATGCAATGTTTACCTAAATCTTTTTTGTAATAGCCCAACACAGCAATATAAACAAGCTTGTAACTCTTTAATAGTCCATTTTTCAAGACAGCAATCTAAAAGAGATATGTTTGGGATAATATTAAAGCATGCAGCATATTTACTTTTTTTGTAATAATAAGTCAATTAAGATGTTTTTTTTTTTTTTGTTCTAAAAAATAAGCAAGAAATTAGACTCATAATAAGAGCAAAAAAATAAACTAAAAAACTTTCACGGCAGTATTGCTAAGTCATAGAGGCACAATCACAACAAGAAAAAAATAAGCGTACGATAAATCGCGAGTTTGCGATCAAATTTCTACCGCACATAGATTTTTTTTATTTCCATCCGCGGCAGTAACTTATGTGGCGGTAGAGTGCCCTCTTTTTGAGTGTTGTGAAAATGTCCACTTTTCTTTCAGTCTTCACCAGTTTTGCTGGAGTTCTGTAATGTAGCACTTATGCTGCACCATAACCTCATCCACAAAAAAGATCCGAGTGATAACAACGACTATAAATGTTGCTGTTTTTTTTTGCACCAGTGATTTTGTGAGAAATATCAATTTCAATATTATTTGAGAAAGATTTCAAAAATCTAAAAAAGTTTCGGTTTTGCCGAACTCGCATTTTTCGAAAGAAATGGAGTCTGGATTGCTGATGATTTTTTGGCAGTTGTACGGTCAAACAAATTGCAATTTTATGGCCTTTCAAAAATTTGGTGGTTATTACTTAAATAAATTTAAAAAAAAAAAATTTTGTACGTGAGCTGGGTTTTGGTTTTTCAACTTTTAGCCCTTTCTGGCTGCAAAAGTATACTGCAACTGACCTTTGATTAATTTCTTCGCTAAAAGCTTCGAGAAATTCATTAATTATGCCAACTTTCCAGATGACCATCTGCATCAATCTTCTCGTCAGGTCTTATTCGCAACTATTTTTTGCAATTATATTGATAACAGAAACGAACGTAAGAAAAAGTTGTGGTTGTAAAAGGTTTCATTTATGGTTACTAATGAATAATTAAACAAACAAGAAGATAAACTAAGAAAGTTAACTTCGTTGAAAATGGAATGAGCTGAGAAAATCTTGCTGGGTTTAGTTGAAACAAAAATTAATTAGAGCTAAACTGATCGGTTCACTTTATAATTGCTTAATTCGCTTCATTATGAGTTCACGGGAGTTTTTTGAATCCACTGTATGTTGGAGTATATGGAAACTACAAGTATTTACTGCATAATTTGAACTTAGAAATGTTCATGCTAGCTTGTCGACAGCGAGGCCCAGAGGCAAGGAAAGAGCCAAAAAAACATGAAGGGCGCTAAAAGCTAATTCTCTAACTAATCAACGATAAACAAATTTAGACATAGAGCAAAAAAAGAAGGAAAATATTTTTACTTGGATAATTGGCTCATACTGACTGCTAACAACAAAAACGTAATGAACTGCACTACACAAGCACACATTGAGTCATGGTTTAAAAAATCAAAGGGAAGACATGGCCCCGATACCCCCCTGGCTAAGCCCCTGCTGAAAGTGTAAAAGCGTCGTTTTTGCGATGACTCTGATGGCAAGATCTTGGTTCAACCCGCACTCTGGTCACATTGTTGCTTCCTTATGCAAGAGGCTTTGATGATTGATCCATATTTATCTTCGATAAAGGAGGACGCGACATTGGCGCGTTTATTTTGGACGAATTCTCACTCACTTAGAAGTTAACCAGGAACGTAGCCAGAGCGGAGCAGGGGGAGCAATTGCCCTCCCAAAATTTTACTTTGCCTTCCCAAACAATTTCAATTGAACGTCAATTTTAATAAAATTTCATACTACATAGGCATGTGCTGTACTTAAATACGTTTCTTTGCCCTTTTCAAAAATTTACTTTGACTCCCCAAAAAATTTCACTTAAACTTTGATGCAACAAGATATCCTGAGTTTGACAATTACGTCCGAAAACACCTTTCAACTCCGTGAAGATCTTTTTTCCTTTTCATTTTTTTTTCTTTTTTGGTTTTTATTGAAATTTGTGGTCAAAAACAGCGCTTCATTCTGTGAAGACCTTTTTTTTTGGAGATCGCTTCCAGCGCGAAACCATTGTCCCCCAAATTTTCGCTTGCTCACCGAAAATTCCGTTCTGGCTACGTGCTGGGAGTTAATCAAATTTCTGGCTTTCAGATTGACCTTGAATGTTGAATTTTACATTTTCAGAATCTTGAAATTTCGAAACTTAAATTTTTGGATTTTTAAATTGTTGAAATTTTGAAAAATTAAATTTTGGGAAACTTGAATTTTTGGAAATTGGAATTTGAAATTTTTGAATTTTGAATTTGGGGAATTTTGAATTTTGGTAATTTCGATTATTAATAATTTTGAATTTGCAAATCTTGAATTTTGATAATTTTGAATTTTGATTTTTGTTGATTTTAAGTTTGGAAATTTTGAATTTTGATAGTATTGAATTTTGATATGTTTGAATTAGGATAATTTTGAATTTTAATAGTTTTGAACTTTGAAGATTCTGTCGAGTTTTGAGAATTTTGAAATTTGATAATGTTGAAGTTTGATAAGTTTGAATTTTGCGAATTTCAATGTTTGGAATTTTTAAATTTTGGTAATTTGGAATTTTGGTAATCTTGAATTTCTGGAATGTTAATTTTTTGGGTATTTGATTTTGATAATTTAGTAGTTTGATAATTTTGATTTTAGTGACTTTTGATCTGTGATAATTTGTTTTTTGATAATTTTGTTTTTTTTGATAATTTAAAATTTTAATTAAATTGAATTTGGAAATTTTGAATTTTGGGAATTTTGAATTTTGGGAATTTGAATTTTGGGAATTTTGGGAATTGTGAATTTTGATAATATGCTTTTTGATACTTTTGAAATTCTAGAATTTTGAGTTTGGGTGTCTTTGAATTTTGGCAATTTTGAATTTTGTGTAAATTTTGAGTTCATGGCATTTTGAATTTTATAAATTTTGCAATTTAATAATTTAGAACTTTTAGGAGTTTCGAATTTTTGGAATTTTGGGTTTTTAAAATTTTGAAATTTGCGTACTTTTAAATTTTGGTAAATTTGAGTTTTGGTATCTTTGACTTTGGAGATTTTTGAATTTTAGGAATAAAATGAATTTTGATAAATCTGTTATTTGTTGTTTTTGTATTTTAGGAGTTTTAAATTGTGATAGTGTTTATTTTTGATGATCTTGAATTTTGAGATAATAGAAATTTAATTTTGGGTATTTTGGTTTGTGGAATTTTTGAATTTGGATAATTTTGAATTTTGATGGCTTTCAGTTTGGAATTTTGATAATTTTGATATTTGATAATTTTGAAATTTGAAATTTTGAGTTTGGTAATTTTTGAATTAGGATAATTTTGAATTTTGATATATTTGAATTTTGATAATTTTGAATTTTGATATATTTGAATTTTGATAATTTTGAATTTTAATAATTTCGAGTTTTGGGGGAATTTTGAATTTTGTGAGTTTTGAATTTTAATAATATGGAACTTTGGAATTTTTGGAGGCTTGGAGTTTTAAATTGTGGTATCTTTGACTTTGGGAAATTTTGAACTTTGTAAATGAAGAATTTTGATAATTTAAAATTTTGATAAATTTGGATTTTGGGAACTTTGAACTTTTTAAATTTTGATTTTTTGTAATTTTGATTTTTGGTAATTTTGAATATGGGAAATTTTGAATTTTGAGAATTTCGCTACGTCATAGCATAAAATCATGATTTACTGCATTGCATTTAAAAATTTTTTTTTGTAGTTTGCCTTCACGCGAGAGCACGGTCAACTAGGCATTCCTGCAGCTGCTGTGATTTAGCTAGAAGCTTGTTACAAATCACTAAAATTTGTGTTTGAATATGCACATAAAAGCTTATTTCTTCGTTATGCGTAATGCATGAAGAAGGCAAGCTTTACGATTCTTGCCTGCGATGGCAAGCGTTCTTCGAAGCATTCTTCGTTTTCGTGACGTGATGGCCAGACGTGTTAAAATGACGTTACTTGTGTTGAGTACATTTTGTTAACGTTCATTTTTTGGTTGAGCCAGCTGGGCTTAAGTTATTTTGAGCGCCGGTTTTCAAATTTATTTGAAACCGTGCTGTGCGTGGTATAGTTATTTATTCGTTTGATCTTTGCTTCTGAATAAAGAAGAACTCAATCCATAGCAGCACGTGTCCAGTTAGAACACCCAGCTGTTTTTTTTTTCAGTTCTTTACAAATTTTGGCTTGTGAGAATTTCGAATTTTGGAAACTTCCGGTAATTTTGGCATTTTGCGAAATTTGATATCTTTGACGTTGAGGAATTTTTGGAATTATAAATTGTAATAATTTTGTTTCTTGATAATCTTGAATTTAAGGAATTTTGAATTTTGATAATTTTGAATTGTGTAAAATTTGAGTTTCGTGATTTTGAATTTTGATATTGAGTTTTGATATATTTGAATTTCGATAATTTTGAGTTTTGATAATTTTAATTTTTGATAATTCTAAATTATTTTAGATTTGAATTTTGGGAATTATGAATGTTGATAATTTTGTTTTTGAATTTTAAATTTTGATATAACTTTAATTTTTGATGATTTTGAATTGTGATAGATTTGAATTTTAGAATTTTGAATTTTAATAATTTTTAATTTTGATAATTTTGAATAAATTTTAAATTTCGATAATTTCAATTTTTGGGAATTTTGAATTTTGGGAATTTTGAATTTTTGAAATTTTGAATTTGAGAGTTTTAAATTTGAGATTTTTAATTTTGGTATGTATCTTTGATATTGAGGAATTTTGAATTTCGGGAATTATGAATTTTGATAATTTCGAATTTTGATAATATTGATTTTTGGTAATATTGAATTTGGATAATTCTGGATTTTAATACGTTTAATTTTGATAATATTGAATTTTAATTTTTTGTAAATTTTTGAATGACGAGAATTTTAAATTTTTGTAATTGTAGTAACGTTTTTTTCACAAAGTTGTTTTGAGAGGTGACAGTGAAGAAATCTTTTGGTGTTCGAGTCAAGCAGCCAACTGTCCTCTAGTCCTGTCCACCACTCACGGTGGAAGCTTCGTACTGTCCCTTTAATTACTAAACGCTTGGCAGGGAAGCTGTGAATTTCAATTTTTACAATTTATGATTTGATTCGACCAGTATTTAAAACTAAGTCTACCGTTTTAGTAGCAGACGCTCTATCCAAGTGACCACTGATCGATTGTCTTGAATTCTGAATTTTTTCTGATTTGGTG
Organism: Trididemnum nubilum; assembly: GCA_963965965.1. Lineage (NCBI taxonomy): Eukaryota > Metazoa > Chordata > Ascidiacea > Aplousobranchia > Didemnidae > Trididemnum > Trididemnum nubilum. Next base: position 33,026,604 of record OZ014487.1, on the reverse strand, counting down.
GACTCATGGCGTTATAATGCCACTAGAAATTTTTTCACTTTTTATGGCGCATTTCGGAAATGTTTCTGAAAATTTGTAGCACATTTTTGACGTGAATATAACAATTTTGAATTGGAATATGATTTTTTTTTGTTTTATTTTCATGCTCTGGGCAAAAATAAAAGAAGAGCTTTGGATAAACTGAACTGTTTGTGTTTTTAAATTAGACGCGATACACTTTGAGTATTTTCTTGTTGATTAAAACAACGACGAAGCAAATGAAAATTCCGCATTTGAATACATTACAATTAACTATCAATCAGAATAAAATTTAAACAATCTATACGCTTAACCGTTACACGATCCAATAAAATTTTGATTTTCAAAATATCGAAGACAGCAAATAAGTTGGTACAAGTACGTTTTTCAAAAACCTTTCATGCGTACTTAATTGTCATTTGCCGCTATAGTTTCTTTAACCCAGTCAATTAGAGCAATCACGTTTGTGTAATATCCCGGTATTTGTGTATTGGTGCCATTCACAACCAGAGTCTGACCACACCCCCATCCCCAACTGACGATTCCAGCTTGTATCCAACACGACTTTTCTTCATCTTCTTCCTCGTAGGTGACCTTTAGCAAAGCAATTCAACAAGTCAAAAAACAATTCAACTTTTCCTATTTTAGTTGAGTAACATCAATGCGAATAGCGGGTTGGCAGGCCTTATCTTTGCGGCATTTTGGACACAATAGAACCAGTTTCACCAATCACATATATTATACGGCTGAAAACGCGATATTTTTTGCTATAGGTATATAAAAGCTAATACGCGTAATCTGTCAAAGCGACACTCACAAAGTTATTAATGATGAAAAATATAGTAGATTTCGAGTAGTGGATTTCTATGAAAAAAGTTAAAGCTGTTTTGTCGCTCAGCTCGTTCAGAAAATTCAGTATCTGTATCAAAACAAGATACAATCTTCATATTCTCCGTCTTTAAATATCTATATTTTTACCTCTCGCACAAGTGGGCCCCCGCCATCTCCTCGGCAGGAGGATACAATCTCATCGGCAATTCCACTGGTTGCACAGAGCATTCTGTCTGTGTAAGAAATTCGTGTTCTTGATGGCCAAGGTATATGACGACTAGCAAACTCATCACAACTACAACATATCCGCATTTTGTTATTTCGGAGCTTAATCAATTAATTTGCTAGATTGCGTTAACAGCTTAGGCCAAAACTAGACTCCACAATTCACACAATCTAACTTTTGAGTTAAGTTGCAGCTTAGTCTGGTGCAATAGTTTAGGGTTTGGTCTAGCTTATAGGATCTAAATTACTTAAGACACGTTCAATTTTGCAAAGTCAAAAAACGTTCAAAATATAGGACAAGCTAGAAAAAGGCACCCTTTGCTTATACAGAAATGATGATCAAAGTAGCTCTTTACTTAGTCGGGAGTATTAATTACAGACACTTGACTTACTAGCTTGCTTCATGAAAGTTTAGTAAGCTTTGCTGTAGAACGTCTGATAGCTCAGATCTTGCAGGACTTGTAGCACTTAGAACTTCAGTACTTCCAAATCCAGTGAGGACAGCAAGAGCAGACGTTGTGTCATTTGATTCCAATCTGGTTTGGAGAATTGCTTGCGCTAAAAATGAGCATTTGAACGATAATTATTAAAAAGAAGCTTTAGCGTTTTCTTTTACCCGACTATGCAGGATTATGAAGGTTTTCAAATTTGACTAAATCTCGTATTGGTTATTTATTTTCGAAGTGACTAATTCAACGGAAAACTCTTGGTGAAAGAGAGTAAACGAAAAAGAATATCATTTGTGCATCTTCATTTGCTCTTTTAAGGATAAAGATAGGGTTTATCGGCCAGTTGGTCGAGCGTTAAGGCGTTCGTCTCAGGAGCACGAGGTATGGATTCAAATCTCGGGCCGGTCAAATTGGGCACAATGTTGTTGACGGCTTGCCCATGCTGCGACATTTTTTCGAAAAGAGCTGTGTTGCCCGGGCGTAATGACGCAGAGATGGGCCCCACAAACTCCTTACACGCTTCGGAGAAATACAACAACTATAATGAAGATTTGATTTGATTTAAGATTAGAGTTTGAGGCTGGATTTAGATAAGAGTTAAATTTGGTATTAGTTTTTGAGTAAAAATATGAGTTAGGGTTAGATTTGATTCAGAATTTAAAAAGGCACTCAGACCGAAAATGTTTTTGCTCGATTTTCTCTCAAAAAAATTGGCAGATCTGGAGACTAATTCACCAAATTGGAGCTTTCTACGATCTTCTGTTTCTGAGATATAACAGATTAAACTTTATAATGCTTTTTTTCACCCCCAACTACTCAATGGACTTATCATCTGGGGATCCACCTATCCGACTTACTTAAAAAATCTTTGTGTTCTTCAAATCAAAGCCGTTCGGCTTCTCGGAGGGGGCCTATCGAGACTATGTTACTTCTTTTTATTCAGCTCTCAAAATATCAAAGCTTTCCGACCTATTTAAACATAAGATCGCAAAAATTGTACTTTGTCATTTTCGTGATAACCTTCCTCCCTTGATACCTCACTTATTCACCAAAACATGCAAAATTTCTTCAAGAGCTACAAGAGCATTGAATGATCTAAACACTACACTATACGTTCCTAGGTACTGTACAGACAGACTGCAACGATGCATAAAAAATCAACGAGTAAAAATTTGGAACGATATTTTAACTGAAATTAAAAATAAATCTTTCAATCACTTTAAACGTCAATACAAAAAACTATTTATTGAAGCAATATTCTTTTTTTTTTTCTAAAGTCCCTTTTCTGCATGTCGCCACATTCTATGAATATTATACTTTGCCCATTTTCTAACTCATATTTTTGTCTCTTCTGGGTGGATGGTTGACTTGAAGACCGAAATGTCCATTGGCAACCCTTCGCTTGCTGCTCAACACTCCCGGAGTAGGCAATGATGAAGCTGTTAATTATTGCACTATTGTTTTCTTTTTCTCGCTCGTAGATGTGTACGCAAAAAATACATTTATCATTATCATTTTCCCTTAAAAAAGCTTTTTCTCTAAAAAATTTCGCCAGGGTTGCCATTGAAAATAAAATTTAAGAAAGTTACTGCATGCTCTTAATTTTCAATTAATATTTTGCGGAAGAGTTATTACAAAAGGTAGTCAAGTTTTAGAACCGTAAAAATAGCTGCTTTTCGATAAGTGTAAACCAGATTTTCAAAGGTTAATCTTTCATCACAGTGCTGGCAAAATGGCAACACTGAAGCAAGAGGAAAACGGCTAATTTTGAACTGCAATACCTTAAAACGGATAGGCATAGATACTTCATATTCGGTAAGAATGCAGTTTAAGCTTATCCCACCACTTTTGTTAAGAGGAAAACTTAACTTGAGTGCCCTTTTAATACAACATTGGATAGCAATTTCAAATGAAACAAAGCTTTCTTTCCAGTTATCAACCCCTGTGCGTAAAAATAATATTGTCCCTATCTGGTATTCTTGTACCTTAGTCTACGTCTTTTGTTTGGCTTTTTCTTCGTTGCTTTAAACTGTCAGGTTTGTTTTGTATAATACTTGGTTGTTTTTTCAACGAAACGATTTCAGTTTGTTGTTGCAATTGCCTTTTACATAGTTAATGTATATATGCACTTACTATTCTTTTTAACTCCATGTTTATTACATATGATATAAAGTTTTGCAGTTTTTGAAATTAAAAGTGATAGCTAAACGTTGTTGTTCAATTTATCATTTGTCGCTGTAAAATGCAATAAATGACGCAATGCATAAGAAATAGTTTTCGAAAGAAAAAATGTCTATTTGAGCTTATTGCTTTGAGAGAGGTAAAATGAGACAAATCTAGTGAAAAGTCCCAGTTTGATGCCATTAAAAAGAACTGCTCACAATCAGATTTAAAGTGAGAAAAAGAGAAAAGTTTAATGTTGTGCCGAATAGACTTCCAGATTGTAACACCTTGGTATAAGAAAGATTGTGGCAGCTTCGTTCTTTTTATAAATGAGATAGTAAGCATAAAAGAATGATCAATGTTTTCTTTTTCAAATGTAAGATTTAGGGGTCAATTCGAGTTCAGTTAGGGATGTGGAAGCAGCAAAAATTTTTATTACTTTCACATTCGGCTCCTTTTTAGATTTTAAGCTTCCAAATTCGCTTCCACTTCGAGCTTGGTTCATCCAAGTGCTTTCGTTTCCCTAAATATTCAACCGCAATCAGCTACTGCTTCCACACCCCTTAGTTCAATACAGTGTAACTCAGAACGCTACAGCTCTTTAGAAAAAGCTTACAATAGCCCAGGGACAATAGCGCGAAGATGAATGCCTTCAACTTGTTTCACCATTGGCACAAAAAACTGAGTTATATGCTTTTCTAAGTCAAAATTAAGCTTACCGATTCGTTGTCGAGTGGGTAGAACGTCTGCTACTAAAACAATAGACTCGGGTTTGATTGTTATTGGTCGGGTCAAACCGAGGACTATAAAAATTATTATGCACGGTTTCTCTGCTTGACGCTCATCAACAAAAACGGACGGCGTGAAGCCTCTACCGTGTGTGGTTAGCGGATGGCAGCTTGACTCATAGACGGAAAAGTTTCCTTCCCTGTGTCTTGGTGAAGGCAACTGATTAACTACTGTAAAGATGTAATTAGAATTACCGTACTTTTTGTTTGACAACGATTCATTGCAGTTTCGTTTCCATTCAAAATTCCTTGCTGCTGCAAATAACTTTGCAAACAATTATTGTCCATACAAGGCAGACACACCGGTCTGATGAAAGCTGTGTAGTTTATGTGGCCTCCCATGTTGGTAGGTTCGATGGCTCCAATTCGTGTTTGAGAATATCGAATTCCAACTCTTATCTACAATTGGTCCAAAATTTGTGATTGAGAATATGCAGATCGCTACACTCCAATCAGGATTTTATGTACACAAATATACATAGGTGGGCAAGTTAATGCGAAACGTTAGCTTCGTTAACCACTAGTCCGTTAACAAACTTCACACCTCCGTTAACGTTAATCCGTTATTTTCAGCTTTAATTAACGGAAGTTAATAAAGTCCGTTAATCCGTTAACATTTTGCGTGTAATTTACATTTCTTTTTATTCACTCGCTTCTAGAACACGTATTGTCGCTGTTGAGCTGATTGTAAGGAAACATTTACTGCTATGGTGGTCTTTTTGTGTTTTAGAAGTTACATTTTACAGTCTAATCTAATTTCAAGATAAAAATACGTTCAAATGCACTAACGAAGCTGCAATCGGAAAATCTTTGGAAATTGTGAACAGCGATAATTAATAGACCCGTGAGGCTTCAGGTTATTATTTGCCTCAAAAAAGAGCTCCTTCCTCCGCTTTTTTCTATAAAACTCGTGCTAATACGCAACCAGTGTTATCAGTGCGAACTGGTTTGTACCCGTACGATGAATGAATGGTGCAAGATATTAACGATAAAAACCTTAACGGAAGTTAACAAAGCTAAACGGAAGTTAATTTAGTCCGTTAACAGAACGTAACGGAAGTTAATTTAATCTGTTAACATGAAAAAGCTTTTTAACGGATTAACGAGTCAATGAAAAAGTTAGCTTCGTTATTAACGGATTAACGATTAACGGACTTGTGCCCACCTATGCAAATAAATAATAAACACATCGCATACAAATCAATAAATGCACAGGCTTAGGATAAAATAACATTCAAGTAATAAGTTTTAAAAGTATTTTTATTTTTTCAAAAAGTTTTGACTTTTGCAAGTCCCAACTTTGAGGTTTTTACAACCTTTCATTTCTAAACGTAGCAGTTCAAAATTAAGGCTCTTCACTAAAAAGAGTTTTTTGAGTAGCAATATAGCCACTTCAATGAAAGCTTCAACAAGCTAGTGAGTTTAACTTCTAATTATTGATGTAAGTTATATAGCGTCGTTGCCAAAATAAAATTATTGATCAAAATTCATTTTTATATAAATCAGCATTGTTAGTTAAAATTTTTTGAAGTAAATGTTTGTCAAACTTTCGAAAAATTAATTTTCGGCTCTGCAATACTGATAAAATAGCAAATTGATGAAATAAGCGAAAAAGGAATGGTTTCTATCTAAATGTAGGTGAAGAACTCGTTTTTTACATTTTTTAACAAAACTCGTTTTTCACAATAGTTTGGTCTGCTCTGAGAAATTGGTCTTGAATGCCTGTTACAAAAAGAACTGACCGAATGTTTCAATTTCAAAATTTTGACCTTACTCAAAATTGAACCTAAGTCTATTGCATTTGACCTTATATTGGAAGTAAAACGAAGTTTGACCCTATTTTACACCGACAATTTGACGAACGTATTTTACATAGGTTCCCTCTATCTAACTCCTAAATCAAAAGTTTTATGAACACACCAATTTTGGCATGCAAGTCGCTGCTCACCAAAATTTTTCAGAAATAAAAAAAGATTTTAAATTGATGACGTCATTATTGTGACGTCACAGCTATAATTTCGAGGAATGACGTCATTTTTGTGATAACGTTATAGGCCGTTCAAATTTTGTGCATAAGTCTGTTTTTTGATACTGAATCATAAAGTGCTTAAGTCAAAATAGTTAAGCCACAAAAACGTCTAATGACGTCATTTAAGTTAAGCATTGACCAAAAAATGCTCAGATTTCGGAAAGTGACTTTGGCAAACCTTAAATTGGGAAATTTCCCGCTGCCTTAGCAGCTTCAAGTTTTCAAGAGTTATTTGCGATGAAGCTTGACTCGAAGTGAAGTTAATTTGAGTGTAAAATAGGATTAAGGCGTAATAAGTAGCCGCTTTGTCGGTTTGACCTAGCGACAGGAAAGCATGAAGTCAATGCCTGATATTGCCAGCCTTTTATACCTCCAATTTCGGCTGATGGGCCGTTACTGATGTCAGCAGCAATTTTTCACCTCTGATATTTTGTAGTCTTCTCAATTGGTAAAGAGTCGGGTTAGTACCGGTAGTCGAAAGATTGCTGGTTTCCGGTTCGATTACCGAACTGACATTGCGTCGTTGTGTTTTAGGAAAAGAGACTTAACGCTTATCTACCAATGGGCAGTCTACCTGTGGTAAAAGAGAATGTCTCGTAAAGGACTTCCAAACAGAACCCATAAAAGGTGCTTAGAGGTATGGTTTAGAGTTGTAAGTCGGGCTAGAATTTCGGGTGGCTTTCGGGCCGGGCTTAGACTTAAGTTTGACAAAACTTTGGACTTAATTCGGATCTGATGCTTGCCATGTGTTTTAGGTGCCATAAAAGCATAATTAAAATAACTTTGCTGCACTGAATAAAGACTTCATATTAACATCAACTCGATTCTTATTACACTATAGTTAATATTGCATCAGTGTTTATCACAAATCACAAAGCAGTTTTATTTACTCACGCAGATTAAAGTTATTCAAAAAAAAGGAGCAATTGACCGTATACATTTTTAGACCTAACTTTACTTTCGGGCTTTTTCAGGTCTGGTTTGGGCTTTAAATGATTTTGGGGTTTGGGCTGGGTTCGGGCCTGAGGTTGTCGGCCCATTTAAAAGTATGATGGATAGGCTTACGTTGAGTGCCTGGTTTATACGTATGAATGAATCGAACGAATCATTGACACAATAGTCCAGCACCAATGGTTTTATCATTACTGTATTTTATTATAGAGTGCAAGGAATATTCTTAAAAAACTTCTACTCTATTGAAAGACAATCATACTAAAACAATTGCAATACAAAGCTCAGCAACATTATAATTGCAAAAAAAAGCGGTTAGAATTAATCGGTTAAACCATCGCAGAACTAGCTTCAAAAATTTTGACTTGTCGCGGAAGTAACTTCGTTGGAGTTAGACGTCGACTATAAAGTTCTAAAACATACTATAAAAACTGCAATATTTTTGATAGAATGCTGTGATTGCAATAAAATACAGACAAACCAGATACAAAACATACCAGAGCAATGTCGTAATCATACAGATTATTCCTCGGATGAATAATTACTGAGCTAGCTCCAAAAAGTTTGACTTGTGGTGAAAGTAACTCAGCTGCAGTTTGAGGTCGTCTATGAAGTCCTAAAATATATGAAAAAGAATAATAAATCTATTTGAATAATACCACGTGAGTAAGACTACTTAATAAATGCACAAGCATAAAACCCCGTGTAGCGGTTAACAATTTTTGTTAATTTAGAAAATAAATAAAGAAATTATATTTCACTTAATTTATACAGTAGCTTTGACCAAATGTGGTTGGAAGAAATACGGATAAATGTATCGTTTGGCTAAAATATAACAGAAAAAAGTATATAATCGTTTACGTGCTATCTGGCCTAAAAGCTATCAGCGCGGAAGGCTAAGGAAGAGCCGCGAGAACGGCCACAATTCGAACCTGCAGCCTCCGAATCAGATATGAAACTGGTCAGGTTTTCTCGACCCGACCGGTAAATTTCAAAATCTACGCCGGCTGAACGGCCAGTCGACTGTTTTTTTACAAAAGGTTTTTTTGCACTGTTCAATGCTGTTAAAATCATTAAAAATAATTAATCTGCCCTGCTTTCAACTGATGACTGAAGACCCAATTTAAATCTTTGTTTGTGCATTTGTGTCTGATTAATTATTGGATTTCGCAATCTTGTGACTTAAATTGAAAAGATTATTTGTCGTTGTCTGATCGGTGTTTAAGTTAAATTAATGAGTAATTATTGTCCTTTGTTAAAAATAAGCTGCTAATTAGCTCATCTTCAAAGGCGCATCTTCAAAGACCTTCAAAGGCTAATTAGACTGTATTTAGAATGGTTGTGTTTGGAATGTTCTTTTTTGTGCCTTATTGTGAAAACTGGCAGCTGTAGACTGGCAGCGAAAAGCCTTTGTTTGTTAATTTCTGGCCTTTGATGCTAGACAAAAGGCAATGCCACGTGTTTTTTACGACTTGGAACTATTTAAACCTGCTTGGAGCCTGATAGTTCAGTAGTGACAAAAATGAGTCAAGTGAACAGTCAGTTTTTGGTGATACATGTTAAATGCTGCTTAACTTGGGTATATTGCGTTTTGCGATCCCTTCCCTTCTCTTCCTCTTCATTCTTGTTTTATGGATTTGACTATTGACTGTGAGGGGACAGTGTTGTAGATTGGAAGAAAGGCCCTGAATTGGCTCTTACATCGTATTTTAAGACTACTTCGTTTTTTCTGTATTTTTTCTGTATTCAATATAATAATAAATTCCATTAAAAATCAGTGAATCAAGTGCTCAGTTGTGAGAAGGAGAAAGGGATTGGGAGTGTTTGGCATAGCTCTCCTATACGTTATTGAAGTTGGTTATAATACTCCGCATCGTCCCCGTGCAAAAAACACAAAACGGTTTGGATAGTCTTGGCAGATATTCTAAGTTAAGAATTAAGCTTTAACGAAAAACGATTTGGCAAACTGACACATATCACAAGACCGGGTTAGAAAGACTTTATCGTTTGAAACAAATGCATCTAATGAAAAATTTTCAAAACATAGGTGGGGCGTGAGTGAGGTGTTAAAATCTGTGACTCCGGACGGGGGCTGAGAAAAAAAAAACGTAAAAATAAAGATTTTAAGCGTAAGGCCAAGAAATGAAGTTAAGATTTTTTACCTATTGGTGACAGATTATTTGCAATTTGCCGAGCAGCCAACACTAAACTGTTATGACATTGACTAGAAAATATTCGAAATTTAATGTCCCCCAGCAGTTTGTAGAAATGCTACTTCAGAACAAGCCATGGCTAGTTAGATATAAAAAATAAGAGCTTTGTCTTTCGTGCCCAGTGTAGAGTGTGGTAAATCTAAGTTGAAAAAAGTTTTTGAAAGCGGCAAGACTTTAGCCTGTACTAAAAATTCTGAAATCTGCGCCATTACTACTCTCAAGCTGATTAAAATGATGCTAAAATGCCAGATAGCGTAAGCCTCTTCCACATGTATGCTTAATTATAAACTGATTACGCAATTTTAAGGTATATTTTGCATTTTTTTGATTTGTGCCGTGGCCCAAAGGGGGGGAATGCGGCAGGGCACAATGCCCCCACCCAAATGCGCTCCTGGATGTGCATGTCTTAATGGTCACTGCATATTAGTCACAGCTTGAAACCATTCAACAAGTGTTTTCAATTTTGATAATTTAATTTTCAATGCTTAATTTTGATAATTTAAACCCAGCAACTTGCTTGTATTATGATTTTAACTATGATTAAATTGTGATGTCATCTTGGTCAACCCACAAGCAAGAATACCTATATTCTGTCAGCTGCGGTTTCAAGTTTTGACTAATGTTTTTAATGAAAGAGCAAAAATGCCTAACGCAAACTTGCTGCTGCTAAATTTACATCTACTGTTTGATCGAAATCAGGTTCATCAAAGTCAAGTATGTAATTTATATTTTGTTCCAATAATTATTGATTTCAACTGGGGATAAAATATTGTGCACATAAAAGGCTTTATTGCAAATGCTTCAGCTAAACTTTTAATAAACTATATACCCACCAAAAGTAAGTAAAAGATCATTTTCCCATCCATTTCTAGTGTTACCCAGTCCATCAAATAGATGGGCGGCGGTTAAAACCCATTGATTGTTGATCATACTACCTCCTCCAAGGAAATTGCGCGTGGTATATGACTAAAAAATATGCCAAAATTAAACCTATTAAAATCAAATTTTCTCAGTTAATATCGTAATATGCTCTAGGTTTGTGTCAAGGCGTACCTCGAAAACTAGGCTTTCTCTTCGAAGACTTATAACAACGTGCCATGGCCAGGCTCTTGTAGCTGCATTGACCCCTCCAATTGCTCTTCTTATTCGAGCGAGATTTTTTACGCTGCCAACATCTCCAGCTTGCCCACACTTGCTATAATCTGTTTGCAAAAAGTTTGTCAGAATAATTAATTATTTGAACCTGCTGTATGATGAATAAAATTAAATCAAATCTTTCTTTATACTCGCTGTATTACACCAAAGCGTGTAACGAGTTTTTGGGGCCTTTCTCCATGTCATTGCGACCGAGCAACACAGCTCATTTCGAAGTAATGTCGCAGCAGTGGCGAGCCATTGGCAACACTAAGACCTCTTTGACAGGACCGAAATTTGAACCTCAGACCTCCCGCTCGAAATGCAAACACGTTATCGCTCGACCAACTGGCCGTTTTACTATATGATGAATCTAAATAATTAGTTTAAAAAGCTGGTTGATGGTACAGAAGTTGGATAGTGCTTTAATTAGAATATGCGTTGTCTTAAAAGCTTTTCGTCTTACACACGAAAGTCAGCAGCGTTGCCGAGAGAGCAAATAACGCATCAGTTTTACGACGGCCCTGATCGCATGATCTGGGTTCAACTCGCACGCGGTCACGTTGTTGCACTGTTGGATAAAATGAGTTACGATGAAGATATCTGCTTGGTGGTGTCGAACAAGCAGAAAATTCAGTGGACAAGAATTCGAAAAAATCCACTGGAACATTGATACACTGGAAACTCCTAAGCAGATGCGTATTCCTTTGAGCACGAAGTAGCTATCGCAATGAATACAACGCGATTCATTTAATAGTTAGTGTCTGACGCTGTCCGGTGATAGCAGGATTAATACGAAGCTACCAACAAAACAACAACTTGTCAAATTAAGAGCCAGAATGGTAAGCGCAGAAACAATAAGTCTATAGGAAAAAAATAATAAAATGCCAACATAAAATAAATACTAACGCAATATTTCAGCATCAAATTTTCATTGAAGCCGGGCAGATTTTCTCGGCCAGCTTCACCATAGACTCATGAAACGAGCCAAAAATGAGCAATCTAAATCGGCGTGGTTAGAGAAAAGGTGCGTTTACAGAGGACGCGAAGCGATGAAAGCCAACCTTTGCGAGTTGTCGCTTATTACGTCACTTGCTTAAAATAAACCAATTATTTATTAACAAAATTGTTTAAGTCAAGTCAAGCAACCGCTCACGAAGATTGCGACTAGTTGCAACCTTTCGCAAGTTGTCAGTGACATCACATTTTGGTTGCTTGCGTTGAGTCCTGACGTACCTAAAGCCATAACATGTTGCTTGTATCATTTGCTGTGCGTAAATAATATTGCAATTTTTGAAATATAATTTTACTTGCCTCAAGTTATGTAAGGTTTTTTCCTATATTTCGGGTTCAAAATTTAAATTTTGTTTAAGATTTAGCTAGAAGTTTGCATCAGCGATGACGTCATCTTTTGAAAAAAAGCTTGTTTACTCAAAATGTATAGTTTTAGCTTACATAGAACTCAGGGTGGTAAGAAAATATTTAGTTCTATACTTCTATTGCTTATGTTTACTTCTATAGCGTTTGTTCGCTATGATAGACGAAGCCTCAAGCTACATTGGAGATCTAGACAAAAAAGACATATTTTGGCGTATTTGCACTTTTATTGCCCCCTGTTTCGTGAGGGTTGCGAAGACACAGCTCCTAGAAACGGAGTACCTACATTTTATTGTCTTTTATACCACCTCCTTCGTAACGTCTGGGTGAAGCCCCAAATAAGCGAGCGGATTTAAAATCCTAAAAGGTTAATTTATTTTAGGCCGAGGTCTCCAACTGGCTTTTCGCTACGCGTTTTCAAGAAAAGCTTGTTTGGGATAACTTTCTCGGCGCATTTTGCTTGTCTAACCAAACTGCCTCAATGACATTTTTTGACTTATAGTGAAAGCAAGCGCGTTTTTAGGAGACTGTCAACTTTTCGTAAAAGCCTTAGACGCTTGCTGTTGCAATTTTGCAGCTTTGCTTTTTTTTGACAATTTTTGTATTATGATTGCCAAATAGCGCAAAGCTCGAACTACTTCACTTCTAGCCTTGTCATTTCGATTATTTAGTTAGTTGTTTGTCTTGGTTTTTGTCGCTTTTCATTGCAGCCTTTAAAATATTTGAACTTCACCTGCTTCAGCGTTACTCTATTTACTTTAGAAGATGAAGTGTAACTTTAGGCCACGATGCCTACCTACGTTACAGACATCTGCTTCAAAAGCTTATAAATGTGACTTTTGGCAACGTTGCTTACCAACGTTATAATAGGCATCTGCTTCAAAGACTTGGAGGCACAACAACGTTGGTTAAAAGAAGCCGCTTTTAATTTAATAAATCTGTCGAAATTGAGTGGATATACTGGGAGTAGAAGTTGATTAGAAGAGGAAATTAGCTAATAACTATTGAGCAAAATAGGAAAAAGACTTTTACCTCAGTGGAAGTTTTAGTTCCAAAATTACAAGCTTTTTCTCCACCCCCTAAACTCGGGTACAATTTTGTAATTAATTAGATTAGTAAGTGCAATAAAAGGTATAAAATTAGTTTTCAAAATAAAAGATAACAAACCTATTCTTGCGTTCGTTATTTCGTCTAGTACGTCATCAATTGCATATACGCTTTCAATAAATAAGAAGTTTCGTCGTTGATATCCAATAAGCTGTAATAGTTCCTTGCGAACGCTTCCACCGGCCGCAGGATTTGCGCATGCCAAACAAGAAGTGACGCTGTAAAACTAAATAAACTCTCTAGCTATCTCAGTGCTCGGTTACTCTGGATTTGCTGCCTCTTGTTAAAAATGTTCGGCCTTGTCCTAAAGAGCTGATTGATAAACATCTGATTAAGCGGCAGCGTGGCCGAGATGATAAAGGCATCATTTTTACGACGAACCTGATCACATGATTTGGGTTCGATCCGCACCCTGGTCACATTGTTGCGTCCTTGGATATGACGCTTTATGGTAACTATCTCTGCTTGGTGGCTTCGAAAAAGCAGCAAATTTAGTGGACAAGAATTAGAAGAAGCCTACAGGAGCATGAAATCACTGGAAACTCCTAAGCAGGTTGTGATTCCTGCAAGTACGAAGTAGTCATTGCAATGAAAAGTGCGCGGATCGTCCAATGATAGCGTTTGACGCTGTCCTGTGCCAAGAAAATAAATATGCACAGTAACAACAACAATACAAAGAGCTTTGACACACTTTGATTATGCAAATATTTCTTACAGAATAAGTCGCAGCAACGCCCTGCTGCTTGATTATCGAACATCGCGCGCTGCTTATTCTGCAAAATTTGCGAAGTTGGATGTCAGGAGATTTCAAAACGCAGGATTGCTAATGGTACAGAGTTCAACGAATTAATTCTATTTTCGCGGAAGAGTGGAGCAAGGTTTATGGCATCTTTTTATTATCTCAAGTACAGTAGTTTTCATTTCTTTAATAAAACTGATTTTAAGCAATATTTCTTTCAAACTCCCACTAGCTGAGTTGTGGTTAGATGAAAATAACATTTATCTGCAATGAAGAAGTCAAACATCTGCACAAATTAAGATAATGAATGCGTTTGTTTCCGTAATTAACTCGAATCCTTTTAAGATTTTCCAATAAAGCAGCAAAACAAAAATTTAAAGATAAAGTATATTAAAATGCGAAGCCTTTTTTGGTTAGTAGTAAGACTGCCCTCGATATAAAAACAGGACAATTAGAACTTTTTTTAATAACACAAGAGACATCACAGATTGAATTTCTGCTTTGTTAATTATAAACAGTACAGGACCCAACAAGATATCTAAAAATTTGAAGACGTTAAAAAGTTGATGAGTTCAAGTGACTGAGAATCCCTGAATTAAGCACAAACCAAAAACATCTGGCATTTAGCGTCGATGTAGCGCAAGACCAGTCAGTAACAATTTATATCGTTGGCTCTGGACTTAAATTTCAAGTAAAATGCCGACCATTTGAGACTAAAAGCTTTTTATGGTGATTGCTCAAGCTGAGCGTAGCATTCAGAAAATAAAGTTTTTTGCTGCACAACTAGGACGACTAAATTAAGTATATTAAAATATTTAATTGCGGCAATAGGCAGCTGTAAAGCTACAAAGCAAAACTAAAAGTCTTCAAGACAAGCCTCCTAAAAAAGTTTAGTTTATGTGTATTTAACTTCTTTTCGACTTTGCTCAATCCGGTTTATTGTATTGTATTGTATTTGGGTGTAATAAACAGAAATAAAAAGTATAAGACCAGGTAACAATATAAATTATTGCACACAGGACTCTTGTGAAGCCGAACAATGATTTTTCGCCAGATTCAAAAACATTGCAGCAGTTCAAGAACCTTAAAAGAAAAAAAGAAAAACTAACCCACATTAAAACAGTGAAATAAAAGTAAACGAACCAAGAACTCATAATTGTCCATAATCAGTTAATACGCTAAATTACCATTTTAAGATTCAAATCTGTTCTAAACAAAATTGTTTTAATTTGATTTTAAATTTTGTGAAGCTTTTAATGCTTCTGATTGTTTGGGGCAGATCATTCCAAATTTTAACACCAAAAAAAGAGATGGTTTCTTGGCAAACAGATTTTTTGTTTTGGGGCAAATATAAGCTGTTAGATTGTCTAGTTTGACAAGATCTAGCTCTGCAAGTTAAACAAAAAACATTTTCAAAGAAAGGAGGCAACTGATTACTGATATGTTTGTAGACGAAACACGCGGTATGTAATTTGAACAAAAGAACTTTTTAAACAAAAAAAATCTTTAAAAAATTTGCTGCAATAAGAAATGCTCCGATTAATTTTATTGCATTGTTTTTGGATTTTGATTCAGCAATACAGCATTTTTAGCGCGCTAAGTAGTGATAAAATAATTCATATAATTTGTTGCAAATGTATGGTATAGTGCAAGCAGGCAGGAAACATTATAGATGATTGAATTCTATAAATTATATCACAGCAAATACGTAATTTTGAGATAATTGTTAGCATTTGTGATTTTCAACCTAAATTGTTTTGAATAAGTAGATCCAAATAATTAAAGTTTGTCGTCTCATCTACAATAGATTTTTTGATCTTTATTTACATTCCATTTTTTTCTTTTCTGTTTTGAGGTTGCGGCAAGAAAATCATAAATTTTGTTTTCGAAATATTAAGAGTAAGCTTGTGAGAAGTTAGCTAACTGCTTGCACTATCCAGCACTTTATTTGCAGTTCGAGTTAAGCGGAGTTCTTTTCTCGTGTAGTCGTTCTCGTGTTGCCTTTTTCTCTAAAGTACATTTCACAAACCCACATTTCTCTAAATTCTAATGACAACACTGTAGGAATAAATTTTTAAATACTTTTAGGTAGGATATAACTTGAAAAACACGGCAAAAATGTAAATCGATTCTGATGACGTAAGCGTAGATGACGCTTGTTTACTTTTCTCTACATTGTGCTCCATTGTAAAATTTAATATTAACATTAAACAATTAACTAATAAAACATTTAACAGACCAACTACCGTATTTACTCGATTGTAAGCCGCGGCTTATGAAGTTTTTCTTTCCATCATGCTTGCGGCTTAAATTCAAGGGCGGCTTACATTCAAGGGCGGTTTACATTTTTTTTGCTTAGCGATTTGTTGCTATGCCGATACCGTATTTTGTCTGATGCTATGTCTTCCACTGTCGAAACAAGGAAGTTGAAAGTTGTGACGTGCATTCTAAATTGTCACATGCATTTATGACGTACATTCTAAAGAAAAAAGGGAGTTGTTAGTTTTATTTAAGAGATTAGCCTACTGGTAAATTGTCAGTAATGAACATACTGGTAAATTTGTAGAGTAGCCTACAGCAGTGCTTTTAAGAAATTGTGTAAGAATGAGTAAAAGACGAGCGTATTCTGTGGAGTTTAAAATTGATGTCGTTAATTTTGCAGAAAAGCATTCAAATCGAGAAACAGGGCGGAAATTTCAAGTGGACGAGTCAATGGTACGCCGATGGGTTCAAAACAAGGCCAAACTTAACGCAGCTTATGAAAAACCAGGACCATCAAAAAAGAAGTTAAAACTTGGCTGTGGGAGAAAGCCAATACTGTCTACTATTGAAGATCAGTTGATGGAAAAAGTTGCACATGAGCGAGAGCAACAGCATCACGTCTCCACCAAATTAGTTACAGTCTGGGCTAAAAACATGGCTGCAGAAAAAGGCTTGACTGCATTTGTAGGATCACGTGGATGGCTGTGCAATTTTCTGAAGCGGTTCAATTTGACACTCAGAAGGCGAACGACGACTGGGCAATCCATGCCACACGACTTAGAAGATAAACTTTATAGCTTTGTCGATTTTAATAAAAAGCAAAGAGATCTGCACAAGTTTCAGCCATCAATGATCGCCAATATGGATGAGACGCCGATCTGGGCAGATATGCCCAGTGCCACCACGATTGATTGGAGAGGCATACGAGCAGTTTCTATTCAAACAACAGGCCACGAGAAAAACCGACTAACTGTGTGTCTGGCTGTAAAAGCACATGGGACAAAGATGACACCATATGTTGTGATCCCAGCCAAAAAAGTTAAAAAAGAGCTCGCGAATATATCCGGTATTATAGTGGCGGCAACACCAAATGGCTGGATGAACGACAATCTTACTGCGGATTGGGTGGAAAAAGTTCGGACAAATTTTTCCTTTGCCAAACGTATGCTTGTGTGGGATTCGTTCAAGTGCAATTCATCTGTACAACACTGTTATGTCAGTGATTCCTGGTGGATGCACGAAATATCTGCAACCACTTGATGTTTGCATCAACAAACCATTTAAGCAATACTTCCGCGAGCTTTACGATGAATGGTTTAGTAAAGGGGAGTTTGAGTACACTTCTGGTGGTAAAATAAAGGCACCCAGTCATTTGAAACAAATTACGTGGGTCGTTCAAGCTTGGGGTAAAGTTTCAAAAGAAGTCATCATCAATTCTTTTGATGTATGTAGAATCACAACGGACAATGCAGCGAAAATTCCTTGCCTACGGAAAGAACATGGTGGTGCTGATACTGAAGAAAGTACCGCTACCGGTAATCTTGGTGACATTATCGATGAAGATGACAATGACATTATTGAGCATGAAAGTTAAAATAAACCTGTACACAGATTCAGCTTTGTCTGGTGATTGTGATAAACTGATAAGCTAAGGATACGGTATAGAACTAATCGCAAGTGCTACATCATACGCGAATTCAAGAACGGGTACTAGTAACCATACTTTAATTTTCGTGCTCATCCAGATATGCTAAAACCCATACGGTATACGGTAGGCACCGATACAGTAAATGCGGCTTACATTGAATTTTTAACACTATCACATGCGGCTTACAATCAAGGGCGGCTAACAATCGAGTAAATACGGTAATCGCTTCGCAAAAGCGATATGACTCACCAGCACATGATTAGAATCGCTTACATTTTCTCTTTTTTTTTTTAAATAATATCACAAGTAAAAGTTTTTGAGATTTCGCTCCTTTTGCATGATTCATAGCAATTTTGAGAACTATCTCATAGAATGTGATCTCATTAAGCAGGAGTGTCTCTTGGTGCTCTCAGTAGCTGAATTGTTAACGAAGAACAACGTACTGAGAAATTTATGATAAGCTTTAGACAGTATCCACACTCTTAGAGGCATAATCAAACCTTTGATTAACAGCTTTATATAGCATACCGTTTCGGAATCGACTTTCGTCTTTAATTCTTCGTCAGTATAGCTAGGACTACAGGCATGAACATGAGCGTATAAAGACTACAAATCGCAAATTAACTAGATCATAACAGAATACAATTTTTATTTTTTGGAAAATATTAAAGCAATCACAATATTACAAAAGCTATACTAGTTTAATTCAAAGTAATTTCCAATAGCATGCATTAGACAGCTGTTTTGCCCAATCTCAGGGCTCTTCAGTAAGGCTTGCCAGGCCAAAATGACAAATATCACCAGTGGTAAAAATATTCAAAACATACTTCTTTACCAATTTATCAACGACTCTTTACCGATTATGTTTAATTTACGTAAATCTTTACCCATCAAATTTAGCCAAACTAAGTAAATCTTAAGTGAGAAATCTTTACCCAATGAAACTAAAGCTATTAATTGAAGCTT
This sequence comes from Trididemnum nubilum, assembly GCA_963965965.1. NCBI lineage: Eukaryota > Metazoa > Chordata > Ascidiacea > Aplousobranchia > Didemnidae > Trididemnum > Trididemnum nubilum. The sequence goes on along the minus strand of OZ014487.1, from coordinate 33,007,704 downwards.
TACCGAATGAAACTATATGCTATAAATCCAATCTTTACCGGCTAATATACAAATCTTACCTTACATCTCTCAGAAGAACGATAGACTATCTAACTCTTTACTCTACTCATAGCTCGCCTTAAAGGGTTACGTCTCCAGCAAGACCGAGACGGCTCAAAATTAGAACCAATGACTCGCAGTAGTTTGTATCTTTCTCACTTGCAAAATTAATATTTCAACTCATCAATGTAGTCATACAATTTTTTAATCAGAACAAAATTCTTACCGTTGGAGGATTTGCTCTGAGCAAAAAGCGTTGAACTCGTTCCATTGGAGATGGTCCTTCATTATGAGCCCCTAAAAATAACTATTATAATAAGTGACACAACTAGGAGAGCTAAGGGGGTTCTATTCCCCCCTTTTGAGCCAAGTCCTTCAGAAACTTGAACCCCCAAAATACAAAGTCAGTGAAGAATTTGTTGGCAAAGAAATTTTAACTTTTGTTTCAAGTCCCTCCTCCTTCAAGAAAATCCTCATTGTTCGGCTAAGATTTCAAATTAAAGTATTTTGATACTAACTGATGTTGAAATAATACTCATTTATTACCGAAGACAAATTCTGCGCAGGCTCTAATAAGGTTTGGCCTTTGTTCGGTCTGGCAATATTCTCTGTTCTCTAATGTCTAAGAGTCAAACCCGGAAACGATAAGAATTGTATAAGATATAATTTTTGATCGAGTTAAGCGTAGCAGATATTCTTTAATTTTTACTCTTCTCAGTCATTTTCAGAACCTAACAGAACCGAAGTCAAAGGGGTGGCAGAGAGGCTTAAACTCCTGGTATAAATGTTACAGCCTTCTCCACTTGATAGACGTGCGGCCAGAAAGTGAGGAACTCAAAAAAAAACTTCCTTTAAGCCAAATAACAATTCGTCGGTGCCATAAACATTTGTTGGTCGAGCGATAACGCGTTTGTCTCTGGAACGGGAGGTGTAAGGTTCAAATATCGGCCCGGTCAAATCGGACATAAAGTTGCCAACGGCTCGCCACAGCTGCGACATTTTTTTGAAAGAAGCTGTGTTGCCCAGGCGCAATAACGCGGAGAAGGGCTACCGCAAACTCGTTACACGATTTAGCATAATACAGTGAGTATAATGAAAGATTTGATTAGTTTGGGTCTACACCACGTTCGAACCAAATCAGTCAGCAACGCGATCGAGAGGACAAAGGCGTCGTATTTAAGACCACCGTGAATGCATGATTGGAGTTCAATCCGCAACCTGGTTATGTTGTTTAATTCTTGGTTAAGATATTTATATAAGACATGTATCTCTGCTTGATGGGTTCAAACAATTAGCAAATTCAGAGGACAAGAATTCAAAGAAATTGAAAAAGCATGATTGGATTAATGAAAAACTCCTAAGCAAGTGCAGACTCCTCCAAGCATGAATTAATTATTGCAATAAACGTCTAATGCGCAACAAGTGTTACCAGTGCAATGATCGAGTTAACGAAAAGAATAATAAGCTGCAGTCTCATAGGTCTATTAATTATCGCTGTTCGCAATTTCCAAGGATTTTCTGATAGCAGCTTCATTAGTGCATTTAAACTTATTTTTATCTTAAGTTTCAAAACACAAAAAGACCACCATAGCAATAAATATTTCCTTACAATCAGCTCAACAGAGTCCATACGTGTTCTAGAAGTGAGTAAATAAAAAGAAATGTAAATTACGCGCAGAATGTTAACGAATTAACGGACTTTATTAACCTCCGTTTATTAAAGCTAAAAATAACGGATTAACGTTAACGGAGGTGTGAAGTTTCTTAACGGACTAGTGGTTAACGAAGCTAACGTTTTGCATTAACTTGTCCACCTATGGTTTTGAATGCTAGTTTAACATCAAATTAAGATTACGGAGATACTCAAAACGGTCTTTTCAATTGTTTACTTATTCAGGTTTACCATCCACGAAAATAAATGCATGTCTTAGTCGCTCTTTGTTTTCAGGCTGTGCATATGAAAACGCAAGTTGATTTTCCAAAGCACGAAGAGCAGCGCTGGTGTGGGATCCGCCTCCAATAATAGTGTTCAACCTTTCTACAAAACAGAGTTTGCTATAAAAATACTAAACGTGTTGACTTTTCAAAGACTCCAACATTGCTCGTATTGGTGAAATCTATTCTATGATATTCTTAATCGAGCAATACGACTAAACTGTAGTGAAGATGCATCACATGTCCAAAATATAAAATCAACAATTAGCTATCATCGGTTGCTTGAATGGTAAATGAGACGGGGTTCCCGTTCTTTCAATGGAGTGGAAAAGGGCATTTTTCTTTCGGAATCTCTATTGCCACTGCTGCCCAGTTATACGTGAGGACTGGTTTGGAAACAATACAATAGAATCATTTTATCCTAAGCAAATGAGCAGATCGTGGGCCTGTTAAATTGCGTGAGCAAGAAACAATGATCTATTTAAACTTTCCAAAAGACTTATTAAAAAGCACTTGTAGCAGGTGATGCTTCCATGTTCAATCTCAGAATCGAAGTGGAGGTTTGGGGCTTGGTCAGTCGGTGAGTGATTTTCACAACTCACAGCTTGGAAGCAAAGCAAATTAAAAGGTATACTTTTGTCCTTATTATTTGTTTGTTATTATTTTTACTAATATCATTTTTAATTGCAATGCATCATTTTCTTTAATCATCGTTCAACGCAATAGTGCAGATGATATATTTTCTCTTACGTCTGTTTAATCCGATTATAATCAACTCTTGCAGAATTTCGTTTGTGTCAGTTTGAAAGTCAGCAATATCCACAATCACCTCGGAATACGAAGCAAATACAACTATAGAATATTCCACAACTCCAGTTGCGTTTTCTGACAGCTTCAAAGAAACAAATACTAATCAATAAACTTTACATATGTGGATCCTCAAAATGGCTATTTAGAAAAGAAATCTAATTTAATTGTTTCATTCAATCAGCTGTTCTTATTGTAAGGTAATATGAAACAACAGCAAAGTAATGCAAAAAAAATTAACACCTGACTTAGTAAGAGTTGTTTTCGTATAATGCATATTTACCATCTTGTCGTTGCACAGCATCAAACGCTAATTATTGGACGATACGCACACTTTTTATTGCGACAACTACTTAGCGGTTGGAGGAATCCGCTCCTACTTTGGTGTTTCCAATGATCTAATGTTTCTGAGGAATTCTTTGAATTCTTGTCCACTGAATTTGCTACTTGTTCGAAGCCACCAAGCAGCGATAAGTAACCTAAAACGTCTTATCCAAGAACGCAACAATGTGACCAGGGTGCGGGTTGAACCCAGATCACCCAATCAGAGTCGTCGTAACAACGACGACTTGCCTTCTTGGCCTCGCTACCCACTATGCCATTTATAATGCAAGAATAAATAATGTTTACATGATAATGTACTGATACTAAATCCGAAAAGTATCGAAATATGTATTTATGGAAAAAAATTTAATCATCAATAGAAACATATCCTTACCCGTCGTACTAAATTATGCGCAAACTGCAGTGAAATATTGAGACTCAGATCTGTTATACTTCTGGAAATATCAAACAAAAAATATACTTCATGCCCGGCTGCAAAGTCGGCAGAGATGAAACCGGGAGCGACGAAACGTATTAAGGTTGTATAAATCCCTGAAACTTTATAAAAATTCATATAGATTTACAGTATAATGTTGCTATATTTTAGCAATTTCTCGTTTTGAGTAAAATGATTAAGTCGTCTGATACATTTTCACCTAATAATCGATGGCAAAATTACCATTAAAAATCCAAGCTTGGTTTCTTAGATTAAAGGAACTGGTTGTTTACTTCAACGTCGTTCTATTGGAATGAATCAAGTTCCACATATCAACCAGTTACATTGCACATTTACAACAAATGCATTTGAGCAGCTCTGCACTTTGTATCACTTGTCTTTCCCTGTGATGATAAAGATTTAAAAACTAAAAAAAAAATTTCTTACAGTATTACAAACAGTCTGATGGTTTGAAAATCGATCAGAACAAATAATAAAGATCAGAAATAATAGTGTGGTATCAACAGTTTCTTCGAATATAGCAAATTGTATGTTTGCGCTTGGTTTTAATGCACTCTTTCACAATTTCAAGATTACTTGCGCCAGAACTACGACAAGATCAACAACATGAGATCGTCTTTGATCAGTTGGCCCATGCACGCGATCTAGCAAATCGTCATAGTTAATAACTATCATCAAATATGAACACTCAAGTTATATTTTACAGACGGCATTTTACGGACATTATGACGCTTAACATAATTTAGGTTTAGATGTCATTGTCTATTTTTTTGTCTTCTTGTTAATCGTGCAAAGTAATCTACTGTAGACCCATAGACATGTGCAAATTCATTAAAAGCACATTGTTTTCACGGTTTCCACACTTGTGCAAATGTTACAACTACGTTCCGTTTTAACTTTAGTTATTACATCTTGTTGCGAAAGCTACATTGGCTTGATGGGATTTTATTAAAAGCTAAAAGAAAAATTTGGAATAAAAAGAATCAAATCAAAATCTTCCTCTGTTGTAATATAGCAAATGTTTTCAAATCGCTTGATTTTTTTGCCAAACAAAGTAACCAGACACCATCGCAATTGTTTTCCAGCAGTTTCAAAAGCAAATTCACTACAAACAACTTTGACAAAGCTTCATCTAAGGGTAGGCAACATCTACGATTCACAGCACACAATGACACAAGCTAGTAGGCTCAACACAAATTCAAACTTTACTATACCTTAGATTTTTGGTACTACAACCACCGTTCCATTACACCAATGTGTTGATTCCAATCTGTTAACTCGTGTAGAAACTAAATCTTGTTCTTCCAAGCTTTTGAGTTCTTGCTTGACAGCTATATTCTAGTGGCAACAAAAATTGCCTGGTGTTCCCAAACAAACGGCTTTTCTTTTAGGCTTTGATGGTCTATGCATAATCTAATTTTTCCATACTCAAAAGAATGTCTGGGAATAAGATTTCTTATTCTTCTGTTTTCAAAACCCAGTTTCGCATTTTATTTTAGATTCATTAAGCGTAGCTTTCGTTCACTTTTGTAAAGATATCAATTTATTGAGCAAAATTTGTCCATTACTGATCACGGCATTGCATATAGATGTTACTAATACTGTAAAAATAGGCCTATGAATTGCTTATCATCGATAAATTTCGGTGACGTTTTATGCTATAAGTAGCTGATTTAGAATGAAAATGCTGCATACTAGCTTTTAATTTCTCGATTCCAAAAATACGTAGCGGAATTAAAGCCAGTACGGTAGTGACTAAGTAGTTACAACTTACAAAACAAAATAATATACTTTAATAAAAATTACATAAAAAAAATACATTGAAAAATAGGGTTGTAGAGGTTCACAAAATTGTTCGGGCGCGTAGCCAGGAATTCGCAATGGGAGGGGCTGTTTTGGGGGTGTGCGGGCGGAGCCCCCAGCCGCCGTAGGCTAATAGGGGTCTGGGGGCGAAGCCCTCAGCTGCCGGAGGCACAGGGGTGGGGGCGGAGCCCCCAGCGCTCGAAAATTTTGCATTTTTTTGCAAAAATAATTTAATTTTAGGGCTATTTTGATAAAGAAATAATGCTTTTAAAACGTGGCATAGAAATTGGAAGTGTAAACATGAATAAACTGGTTGCATAAATGGTCTATTTGGGAAGTAGCTAATGGTAAAATTTAAGTTCTTTTATTTAGATGCTGGTAAATTATAAATTTGTATAGTTCAAAAAAACTTACATGGAGTAATCTACAGTATTTCGTCTACAGTTTACACAGTAAAATAATTGTGGGGCTAATGAAAAGAGATTTGAGAGGAATGATTGGTAATTAACTAATACTGGATAGCCCTCCCACCCTATTTCTAAGTTTATAGTATATTTATTGATGGCACCTATGCATAGCATTTTTACACAAGAGATCAAACTTGATTGCTTATTTTCGGCCATTTTTTGTAATTTTCATTTATTTGTGAGTTGTATTTTTGACAAATTAGCCCCCCCCCCTGAATATATGTTTAAAAAGTTGTTTTAAATCACTGTTTAGTCTATTCCAATACATACAGCAGTCTCAAAAGTGCTAAAAACGTGTTTTTTTTCTTAATCTGCATTTTGGTCGACATACCAATGGGGTAGGGGGCTATAGCCCCCCCCCCCCCCGTCTCGCTACGCTACTGAAATTGTTTCTGATTCTTAGTATAGAAATATGGAATGGAAGATGTAAGAGAATTATAATATGAAAAGAACTACGAAATGAGGATTTATATATAGTATGGAATGGATATAGGATGGAAAAAAATTGCCAAAATGGCATTTTCAAAACTCGTTCTCCGTTCTGTTTAATATAAACCCTGGTTTTAATTATAGTCTTGTTTGCACATTGCTTGTCTGAAACTGTCAAACTTTTTGCTCTATGCTTGCAATGTCAAAAGCTTTCCAAACACCAGACCATAATGAAATTAATATCTTAAAAAGAGCCTTATATGGAGTTGTTTATAACGTTCATTTACTGAATTTTTCTTGCATAACTGAGAATAGAATTACTTCCCGACACACTTGTAAAATTAAAACGATGCATCAGAAAGTTGCAAGCTACAGTTTAAGAGCTTTTGGTTCATTCGAATGCTTTTTTGGAGAATCAACTCAAATCATAAGGATCAGCATTCAGTATTTCTGCATGTAGCCTATTATTAATCAAAAGTCCTACAACTTAGCAAAGTTTTCTGCCTCCGGGTTTGTGAGAGGTTGCAGACACGGCAACTACGTCACGTTGCCTACTTTATTACATGGAAAACACGATCTTTTCACACTCCCAACAAAAAAAAACTCGCGTGTTTCCTGTTTAATCTTTTTGTGCTGGTAGCCTTTAGGCCAGAATCACAAAAAAACGATTAAACATTAAAAAAATCTGGCCTGCAAACGTCAATACATGTTTCCCGTAGGGTCAAACCAAAGGCTAGAGAAATTGGTGTTTAAAGCTTCCCTTCGTTACGCTCAGCAATAAAAATGACCAAACTTGTGACACGCTTCGGTGTTTTACAACAAGAATAATGAAAGATTTGATCTGATAGAACTATTAAATCGCTAGAAAGGATATTAGTAGTTTGATAAAAAGAAGTCCAGCCCTCAATATAACGCAACCAAAAAACCAGCAGCCCCCCTTCCCAACTAACGAGCTACGGCACGTGACAAGTTTTGCCCTAACCACTACTTCGGCATAAAATTTGAAGTTTTGCAGAGCGCAAATCTGGGTTCGAGTTTAATTTAAAAGCTTATCAACAATGATGGCATAAACCCATATAAGACTATGGCAAAATTTTTGAATAAAATCCGAAAAAAAATCTTATTCATGTCAACTCAAAAATCAGAATTTGAATAAAAAAATTAACTGAACGTTGGTCACGGAACAAAAAGACTAAACAAACCTACAAAAATATAATGAGGAAGGCTTCATTTGAGCTAATTAAAAATCACAAGCGCAGCATCAGCATACAGGTGCCAGAACAATGTTTTTATAAATTAGAAGGCTAATGCAAGCAGATCACCTCAACTTTGAAGGCTTGGAATCTTATCAAGTTTTGCATGCATTAGGAGCTTAAATACATCAAACATATCAAACCTCTGCATGTAGGTGCAGTACCGCTCCATCTCCTGTCTGACTGGCATCTTCTTTGTGGATTTCCTTCCAATTCATAACCACGTCTACATTGATACGTCATAATACTTCCGTATGTCCTGTTGCCAGTAAAAAAACCATCGAAAAATTCGTCAAGCTCAACGCACCTAGCATCTGCATAAAAAATTTTCCAGTAGAGAATGCAAAACTCAACGATCGTGTCAGATGCTATATTTTATTTTTCTATTATATAAAGTGCTCCAGTATTTTATCTCATATTTTCATAATGCAGAAAAATCTGAACACAATTCTATAATTTAATGGTTGTGCGGTTTGCAACAGCAACGACAAAATGGAACAAAATTTTATTCGGAGGTAGAAAGCAGTAGTCACAAAAGGTTTGACGAATTTAAACATCAATAACTTCATTTGGATATTTCTCGTTTTTAACGTTTAAATCAAAGAGCACCACTACCCACAATTTAACAATGTACCGATGTTGTAGATAAAATGAGATCGACTACCAGCTAACATTGCCTTGAACAGCTAGCATTGTTGACAGTGTGGCCGGGAAGGTAAAGGCATCTGTTTACGACGACTCTGATTGCAGGATCTGGGTTCAACCCGCACCCTGGTCACGTTGTTGCGTCCTTGGATAAGACGTTTTACGATGATTATCTCTGCTCGTTGTCTTTGAACAAGCAGCAAATTCAGTGAACAAAAACCATTTGCTTAACCATTTGCTTAGTTTACCGTTATAATCTAAGCAGTAATAATGTGGAAACCAAACTTTATCTAGGTCTCCAACCACACATCCAAAATAAGCATAATGCAAACGCTTGATCTGGTCAGTTACGTTCCCTCGATGTTTCAGCGCAGTCAATTCTCCACAAATAAAGCAAAATGTATCATGCTCATTTTTACAAGATCGTCTCTTTTTTGGCATTTTTGCTTCCTTATGGGCAAAATCAATGTCTAACTGTATAACACGTGCAATTCTATATGTATACTTGTCTTACAGCTTGCTTGCAACATACCTAAATACAAAAAAATATGATGAAAGGAATGTCTCTTTTAGCTAAATCACAAAGCCTGTCAATTTCTAACTTCTTGTAGACAGCAACTGTGACAGTCTGTTTCTGTTTAACTGATTGGATCATGAGTGACCAGGGCCTACATGAAAAATTTCCTCGCTCGCATTAATAACAAGAATTTTTTAAGAGGCGCTAACGAACGAAATACTCGCTAAAGGCAAGAGGTTATTTTGCACGTGCATCTGAATCTCTGCGAGCTGTGTAACGTCATTTTCGCTCGCTTAGTTGCTTGGATCGATCGCGAGATAAACTGGAGTAAAAAAAAACGTCACATTTTTCTCGCCAAATTAACGAAGATTTTGAAGCACTCTTCAAGGGTACGAGACATTTTGTTGGTCAGAAATTTAATGGCAAAATGTTGAAAACTCTAACTAAAAAGAATTTTTGTTGAAAATTACTTAACAATGGTCTCCATGTTTGCTATTAATCTGCTACGAAAAAAGCGAATTGTATTAAGAACCATTTGCTGTATTGATTAATAAAAAAAATTTTGAGTAGCGCCAGTTGACAAAAATAAAATGCACTCTTTTTATAAACATAATTTTCTAAGAACATGAAACTCGTTTTTGCCCAAAATTTAAGAACAAAATAAAAACAATGCTAGCCTCGGCAGCAACATAAACCAAAAGCAAACAAAAAAATTCCAATCAAAGAAAAGAAACTAAAATTTGTTCTGATTCAAAACGGAAAAATTTGAGTGATTTTCATTTGTTTGCTAGCAAAATTGCAATTATTTCAAGAGTATAGAGCGCTGTTTCAGCAGGGCCAGCGAGAGGGGGGTTCAAAAGGTACATTGTACCCGGGCCCGGGCCTGGGGGTGGGGGGCCCGAGCTCAAGGGGCCCGGAAGAGTTCAAGTTAACGCGTTAAGTTTTGGTGTGGCACCATAACACCGTAATCAAAGTTCACTACAGCAAAAATATCAATCAGCCTATTTAGTACCAGTAATTGGTTGCTATTTTTGCTACACAGCTTTTAGGGCATCCAATAGTGGACGATTTGATTAAAAAAAGAGGAAAATGTATCAAAAACCATACACTTGCACCAACATTTACGTTTTGTTACATTTTTCTGACTTGAGAGCCCTAATTCTACAGTATAACAATGTACGAGGGCCCACATTTCCAGAGATCCAAAAGCATTTCAACCTCAGAGAGCGGAGTCAAAGTTGACATACTATACTACTATCATTAAGTAACTCACTCTATCTGTATGAGTTTAATGGGTATTTGGGTTTGTGAAGTCTATGATTGCAAATGACTTCTTAAAACTTTTATCAGCAAAATATTTGGATTTGGCGATTTGCAGTATTAAAGTCATTATATTGTATAATATTGTGTCAATGTCATCATCCCCCACTTCACATACTTTCTTTCATGTACATCTTTTTTTCTGGTTGTCAATTTAAGCAAGTTTGGTGCTGGGATGTTGATCAAATGCTGTATTTTACCCTCGAGAAACATAAAAAGTGCTAAAGCTTCCGGGTCTCCTCCCCGGACCCCGCTGGGGGAGCTCACAGCGCTCCCCCAAACCCCCTAGCTGGATTTAAACCAATTATATGTCTAGATGTGTTTTTCATAGGTCCTAACTGCATGCGAATATCGTTATCCCCTCGCTTTTAATTGAAGATCTACACCCGTCCGACAAAAACTGATTTAACAACATGGGCCCCGATACGGCTTGGGGGCCCAATAAGATTTGGGGGCCCGGTATCAACCTTTGTACCCCCTATAAAATTTTCTCTCTGAAGCCCTGTGTTTGAATTTGTTTTTTTTTTTGCAATCGTTCGAAAAAAGCTAGTTTTTTTCAAGTTGAACGACTGCTCAAAAAATTTTACGATGCAGCAAAGCAGAAAAAAAGCTTTTTTTCAGGCGAAGAAAATAGGAAATTAAATACTGCTGCGAATATGGTCGCTAAAATTGACATCGATGCTCTAACACTAAAAAAAATCAAGAACAAATGAAGCTGAAAATTGGCAAAAATTCAAAACAGCCAGTCTCAACTGTAGAGTTATTGGTTCTAAAACAGAACAGTGTACTTCGACTTGTTCACTTTTAAAAAACTTTGAAACTTATTGTTGCTGTTAATGTAAACGTATACCGATCAACGACCTCAAGAACGCTTCACGTCATTTAAAAAAATGTGGTGTGGTAAAGTTCTTTTTTTTTACATTGATCCAAAAATATAATCAAACTCTGCGTTCATTAACTAATTGTTATCAAAGGAGTATTTTGCAAGCTTAGAATACTAGCGCAAGGCCCATAGTATCTTTTTCCATAACAATTGCAGTACGTACCGTCATACAGATACAGTACGCTTGAGCACATTGTTTTGAATTAGAAATGCATCTGGCGTCACAATATGGTATTTATTACGCGCTAACGCAAAATCTCGTTAAAAAATCCGAGCGAGCATTTTTAACGAGTGTCAGGCGAAACGTTGGGAAATAGCATTTTGTCTACGAAAATTTTTGCTCGTTTACGCCTTTTAGCGAGCGAAAGTGTCCTTTACGAGCTTGCTAACTTGTTTTGTCATGTGGGCCCAGAATCGCTATTTTTTTTGCATAGATTTAACAAATGTCAGCAATAATGCTCATAAATCAAGCAGAGAAAATTCAGGTCTGTGTTTTCAAACAAAAATGTAAAATGCTGAAAAAATCTGACGTGATAAAAAAAACATGAATTTCATATTCGTGTTCAGCACCCCCAAATCATCAAAATCAACTGCTTGCATCGCTGAGTTTTTTTTTGTTTTTTTTCGCACAGCGCAATCTAATTGTGATGTTTTGGCGCTTGCTAGCCAGAGTTTTAATGTTTAATTGTTTGCGTGCTTTTTAGCCTAAAGGCTATTAAAAATCTTTACAAAACAATTAAAGCTCTCAAAATTTCATTTCGTAACGGAAATGGAAATAAAAGTGCTACCCCCTTTATGTGTATCCAACAAAATCAAACATTTTGATAACTTATGGCTTTCACAAAAGAGAAATAAATAAGAAAAAAGTAAATATAGTTAAAATTCCTTAAGCGTCCCTGAAGCTAACTAAAAATTGAAAAAGAACGTATTAATTACGTGAATGCGATTTTTAAAATATTGATTCCAACCTGGATTGAAACAAGACATCCCACACACATCATCACATAAACATCTTTTTAATCCTTTGCAATCCTCATCTGATTGACAAGATTTTCGGCACCTCCTGTGGCTCTGATCGATTTTTGTTTCGTCTCTTCTAGGACAAGATTGAATTGCTAAAAAGTAACATCAAAACTTAGCTTAACTTTAAAAGAACTTGTTGTTATTTCTCTGCTCAATGACAAGGCAGCAGTAAAACCCAAAAATCTTAAGCATTTGAATATCTAAACATTTTTTCGTATAGTTCAAAATATTTAGATATGACTTACAGCATAGCCAATGTCATACTTTTTGTTAGAAGCGTTTCACATAAAAATCTTTGACAAAAATGAAATGCGGTACTGCATTTCAAAATAAGACAGAGATTGTCATCGAAGAGTTCTGTTCAAAAATCTTTTGACCAAACGAATGACATGACTCTGTTAAAAATCAGTTTTGAACATCAAAATACGTATTAGCCATACATTGTGCAGTTTGGAGATTTAGTGTCATTAACAAACATGCAACCATCAAATTACTACACACGCTAAATATAGTATGAACAAACGCTTTATTACACAACTGCTATCAAGAAAATTATAATTAAACCATTTCGGTCTTCAAGTCGCTGCATCATTTTTAGATGTACCGTAAGTTAATTAAATATTTTGAATTTAGAAATTCTGCGGTGACAAATAATTACGACCGTAAATAGACGATATTCACTAAATACAGTTGATTTTTTTCGTCTACGGATAATTTTCAATGTATAGTCACTTTTAATTTTATGTCCAATAGTCGTCGTTCTGTATTATAGCACTTTAACTTCTCAATTCCAACCCCAAAAAGGATTCTTTAATTTTTGAAGTTTTTCAGGTTAAACATTTCTTCAAATTTTTGAGTCATTTATATGCTAAAAGTTATAATTTTATTCACAGTCAATACATTTGACTGTGAATAAAATTATAAGCTGCTCTGATCTTTGAGCTCTCTTCAGTTGGAGATACCAAAAAGAACAGTTATGCTGAAAATTTTTTTCTGTAACGGAGTAACGTTGGAAAAAATTAGAATTTAAATCTGTTTTCCCTGATGAGATAGTGCATTTTAAACCTAAACTTAATCATTGATATGTATTTACTGTCACTCAATTCCATTAAAAAAATAGATAATTTTGGGTTTGTCTTAAACAGTCATTAGTAACAGTGTATTGGATAAAATCTTGGTTAGAGCTTTCGATGTAGTCTGTTCTTTATCATTTTTGCAAACAGCGTTATCTTAAGAGTAATTTTAACTACATTTTATTCACCAAATTGTCTTGGACATGAGACAACGAAGGGACCATTCGGTGTTCAATTTAACCTGCCAAAACCTATCTACTTCTGTCTACCACGCTCTGTGGCGGTTCCACTATTTCTTTTTAATTACTGAATGTTAATCAGGTAAGCTGTGAATACCAATTTTTATAGTCTTTGGTTCGACCAGACCGGGAATAGAACCTAAATCTACCGTTTCAAAAGCAGACAATCTACGCACTCGGCCACTGATCAGTTAGCATATGTATTTAAATTAGCTTCAAAAAAGTATACTTGAATCTATCCAATCCAATGATGATAACACGTTAGAGTAGTATCCAGGAAAGCGAAGAGTTTCTTCATTTCTTTCAAACGTCTGTCCACATCCCCAACCCCAACTCACTATCCCGATTTGCACCCAACAACTTTCGCCTGTTTCTAGATTTTTCACCTGAAACAGATAATTTATTAGCCAATTCTAAGACTTTTTTATGGCAAAGCTCAGAGGCAAATGTTAAGAGCGTTTTCATCATTTTTTAATTTAACTAGTTCACTGGGTAAAACGATTATATTCGTCCATGCCAATCACTTTCTCTGCGTGTAAAACAAAACTATTCGTCTTTGAAAAGTCAAACAACGACAGCTTAATTGTTACAAGTATCTGGTCACGATCTGGTCTTCTAATTACGCAGTTGATTGTTTCATTCTAATTATTCTACGCTTTGTTTACAATTAAACGCACTTTATTCAGATGACATTAGAAAAACAATAGTTAGTTGTGCATATAGTACTCATCCTGCTAAAAACCGCTTATTGTTTATCTCAAAACGAGAGATTATTGACGACATTTCTAAACTGTTAAAAAGTTAGACAAGAAAAATGAGCGATGATGCAAAATTTGATTCCTCACTGCAACAGTGAAAGCGTTTTGTAATTCCGCGTTTAACGAGTTAAACAAAAATGAGAGAATGCAGCAATTGACGATTCGGTAGCAGAATGCTTGATAGCATTGTTGGATAAAGCAACATACGCGTTCTACAGTCACACACACACACTTTAACGTAAACTTAAAAACTCAACTGCATGAAGCTGCTGTTTTATAAGGAACTAAAATATTTAAATTTATTTGATTGTAAAACTTTAAAATGTTGGTTAAGTTTTGTAAATCAAATAGTTTATGAAATAGACATTCTTGCACTGCATATTCGGAAACAAACTTGAGCAATCATTGGAAACTTTTGGAAACAAAATTTAAATAAGATAATTACTTTAATTTATTGTCCACATGTACATATATTGGGGATGGAATTAGAACAAGTGCAATGTCTCAACGATTATGCGTAAGGTATAACTACCATGCTTACCTGTCTAACGTAAGCACCCCCACTATCACCTCTACAAGCATCAGTAATATTCTGTACATTTCCGCCAAGTCCGCAAAGCATGTTTGGAGTATATAAATGAGTTAAAAAACCCTGTGATTCGTGATAAATCACTCCTCTCCGCGTAGCGCATCTATAGTGTATCAAAACATGGTCACACAAAGGTTTAGTTATTCTTATAATAAAATAAAAAAGCAAATAAGAAATTGGCGTTCTCCAGCCATAAGAACCATTGCAAAATCGGAGTTTTCCAGCTAGTAGATATTTGAATTGTTGGAAAATCAATTGCCGTCTTGTATTTCCATTTTTTCTGACGCTATTCTGAGTTCAATCTTAAAAAGAAATGGAGAAAGCAATCATAAAACAGTTCCGCTAACTGAGAATGAAAATGAATATGTAAAAAGGAGAAGTGTAAGAAAACATGACAAACTTTCTCCACAACTTTTGCAATCAAACAGTAAAATGACTGTTTTGTTCATGTTTAATTTATCCATCCATTAATTAGTATTTAGTTCCATCAATGAACAGAAAAGTATAAGAAGCTTACGTTTCTTCATTCAAAAGTCTTATTCTTCCCTGCTTCATAAATCTGGATAGTTCTACATCACGTTCAAAAGCAGTGTAAGCATAATCAGCTCCAAAACCTATTATAACTCCAAGAAAGTTTTTCGCTTCACGGTCATCACGCTGAAGTAACCAGTCACCTTAACACAAGTTGCTTTCAATCAAAATATATCAATTACAGCATTGCTCAGTTACCATGTTTTCCATCTAACTGCATCTGCTGTTTTATAGAAATATTATGAATGCTTATTAAGTATTAAAGTATATAAATGCAAAGGCCTTATGCTGAGACTCGACCTAAAACTACAAAAAACATCAATAAAATTGATTAAACTAAAGGCCTATAAAAAAGAAATTTCAAATATAAAATTGACAGACTAAAATTCATTGCAATGTAGTAACATTTGAAGCAGATTCTGGCTGAAAAGGAAACAAATTTATAATGTTTCAGCCAATATGCTTTTTGTTTCTGTGCACCAGTCAAGATCACGAATAATAACAAAACATAGCATTATTTCTTGTCGTGGCTTTACTAATCTGCTTGTTGTGAAGAATTTCATACCTATGAATAAAAAATCAGTAGAGTCCTACCACAAACAAGAACGTGTGTTATTTTGCGATACCTTTTGCACTTTTATTTTCAAGCCTGCTTTGCAAGCTTTAAGTTGTTTGAAAGACAGTGTTTTACGTAAAAATCTGAATTGTGTTCGAATTGGCATATGATTATTTTTTTGTCAAAATTATGAAACGTTTTTGATGATAAAATTATAAAACGTTTTTGATGATGATGGCTCTTTTTTCTGAGCCACATTAAAAGCATTTGATTTCATTTTACATTGCGCCAGGTCCTTTCCATTAGAAAGGTTGTTCTGCACCCCTTTGTATTTACCATAAAAACATTTAGAGTATCTTTTTTCATTCATGCCAAATAAACTGTAACAAATCAAGATTTAAATCAATTAAGGCACTTTTTATGTGCATATGACTCTCAGTAACTTACTCTCCTTTCTGCAACGTTCTTCAGTCGTCTCGGTTCCATCAAGAATCCCATTTTTTCTCAGCTGCGAGACGATACAGTTGTTTTCCATGCAGGGTAGGCAGACTGGTTTGATGAATTGTGTAAAACGGACCGGCGACGGAGAAGCAGAAACAAAGAAATTGCCTCTTTGTTCATATCTGTTTCCGACTTTGATCTGAAAAAATATGTAACACATAATCTTTGTTTGAAGTTTGCAAGACTCTAAAACATTAATAAATTTACATAACAAACAAAGTAAGATTGAGAAAAATAAACTTTATTGCAACAGCCTTCACTTTTCCCATATGTGTTTAGTTTTGCTGCAATTCGACTATCGAAGTGAAACTAAAGAAATCAGGAAAAATCTAAAACTAATTTTTTTAACAAAGCCGGTTTTTTGAAAAACCTTAAACGTTATAACAAACATTAACACGTACTTATTTGCTAAAGCCATATTAAAACTTACTAAAGCCATATCAAAATCGAAGGTGCTTTGATTGTATTGTGGGTGAATGATAATCTTTTCGGCATCAAAGACTTGAGCTTCTTTGGGAAGAAAACTGGCACGAGGGATGGTAGGTAAAGTAGTGATACCTGCGTCATGGAAGTGCGGTTTGTTTTTAAGTAAACTGTTTTGAGAGTAAGAGCTGCACAAATTGTAAAATTTACTTTATAAATTTCAGGAGGCATATGCTATGCTCTTCGTACGAATAAAAATCTTCGCAAAATTGACGTAGAAAAAAGTCTACGAAGATTTGGTATGCTATGCTTTCTTCGTACGAATAAATTCAAAAATATATGCCAGAACGTTTTTTTGTTCGCTGAAAATCTTCGCCAATTTGGCAAAATATTCGTGGAATTCTGCGAGTGGTCTTAACCGCTCGCAAAATTCCACAAACATTTTTTGCAGTGTAAAAGCGCAGGTTGAAAGACTAAAAATTGTTAAAATGGCATGAAGATTTTTATATTTGCAAGAAAACAGAGCTAGAAATTCTCTCCAAGCAGTGGCAGATCACACGTTAAGTATGAGTAGCACTGAATTAATCAAAAAATTTCGAATAAATCGAGAAGAAATTGAAGAAATTTGTGAGCTGGTCAAAGACGAAATGCAGCCAGTTGGTCATACGATGATGGATTTGAGCCTCAAACAAAAAGTACTTTTGTGCCGAAAAACGCTTGAAAGTGAGAGTTTTCAATCAACAAGTAAAGGTTTTCTCAAAGTAGCTCAACCAACTGTCAGCAAAGTGCTAACTCAGTTTGTGAATAGTATTACTACAAAAGCTTCTAGGTATATTTATATGTCAAGAAGCAGAGAGGAAGTTGCAAAGACGAAACAAGATTTTTATCAGCTTGCTGGATTTCCAGGAGTAATTGGCTGCATAGATGGTTCGCACATTCCTATAGTTGCACCTCAAGAAGATGAATTTGTCTTCATTAACCGCAAAAGGTTTCATTCCATAAATATTCAAGCGGTTTGCGACTCCAATTAATTTTTTTGCAATGTTGCTTCTCGATGGCCAGGATCCCATCACGATTCGTTTATTATGGAAATGTCATCCTTGAGAAATCGCTTTGCAAATAACGAATTCGGTAACAGCTGTTGGTTACTAGGAGGCAGCGATTACAGCTTAAAGAAATGGTTGATGACTCCTTTTGGTACACCAATTTGTGAAAAAAAATTTAATTTGCTGCACCAAAAAACGCGGCGTGTGATAGAACAAGCATTTGGAGTTCTCAAAAGTAGATGGAGGATATTGGATCACACTGGAGGGAGTCTTTGTTATTCTCCAGCTAAAGTTTCAAAAATAGCTACAGTATTACTTGTTGCGTGCTCCACAATATTTGCCGTCGCAATGGTACACCGATTATAGGAGAAGATTGTTTCGTACCACGACTGGTTATAGAGGATGGTGATTCACCAGAACACTTACAACTTGACTGTTCTGGAATCGCTCAACGGCAAACAATCGTAGACATTTTGCAATAGCTAATTAATTATACATCCTGACATAAGAGGCGTGTCCAGTTTGGGTTTTTGTGGTAGTGTACGGGTAATCAAAATGCTCAAATAAGTCTTGCATTTAGTTGAATTGAATTTTGCTTTCACTCACAACCCCAAGTTTCTGGTTTTTGCGGATATGCTTTAATTGCTGCTCAGGCTCTGTCATTTTTTTAGTTGATTTTGTATAGCATGAATACTAATGCAGTCCTATCGCTGCAATACTTCAGTTAAGCTTTCAATGATTTGCTAGTTTTTTTGTTTGGTCACATTTACATCCTACTGTGCAGTATGCTATACTATAACAGACCAAAAATTATATCCAGCAATGTTTTAATAAAAACGAATTTTATTAAACAACGAATTTATTAAACAACGAATTCGTAACCCATACTGGCTTTTAAGATGCGATTACAATTGTTCATAAAGTGGGACTTGACAAGTTTGCTCGTTGCTCCCAATTGTTTCCAAAAAGACTCAAAGCATGTTATTCGTTCGCCGAAACTCTTGAACTAAATTGCCGAGTGTTTCATTATTGTGACCCAGTTGACAACTCACGGCTAGCACAGCTTCTTCAATATTTTTTTCAATTTTGAGCATTTCTTCTCCTTGTAATTCGCGCTTAGCCCCTGTAGTTCGAGGTCGTTTGCTTGAGGGCAAAGAATTATCTTCATTCGTGCAAGCAAATGGATGCTTTATGTTTACAATAGAAGGTAGCTCTGAAATTACGGTCGTGGCATTACAAACGTTTGCACTATAATTACATGGGTCGCACTATTACTTGCATTATTTTCTCGTTGGTTGTCACCAGTATCGCAAAACTCAGTGCCGGGTATATCTTCAGTGCATATTCTTCCGATAACGTTCGAAATTTTAAATTGAAGTTGTGTTGGTTTTGGATTTGGACCCCCTCCTGTCCTACCTGCTTCTTTTTTAAATAGCGCAACATCACGTTTTGCCCGGCTTTTAACATCAAACCATTTTTTCTTGATTTTTTCGGTTGAAAATGGGGTTCCTTTAGCCAGGCTGTTGATAGCACTAGCTATGTCTCTCCATTTGCTATCCACCATCGACTTTGTTTTTGCATTTGTTCACTCCCCGGTCAAAAACGTACAGTATAATTATCCTTCACTAAATCAACTAATAGCTCCACCTCCTCTTGAGTCCGTCTTCGGCCAATTTCTTTAGACGCCATTTCTATCAATATTGAGGGTATAGAATTATGCTCAACTCTGCAGTGCACTTTCAATACAGTTTGATATACACGTGCTATACATCTTTATACAGGAAAAGTGCATCTAACAGGTGGTCGTTTATGACGTCAAAAGTATTGTTATGTGTATCAATCATTGTTACGGAGAAATGAAGTTTGAAACTTGCAAATACGAACAAAGCATAGCATGCCAATTGCGAACCTTCGTATTCGCATTCGCCAAATGACGAAGATTTTTGAGAAATTCGCGAAGAAAATTGGCGAATGCGAACAAGCAGAAATCACGAACATTTTTGTTCGCACGAAGAGCATAGCATGTGCTCCCAGAGCGCAACTGCGCTATAAGTCGAAAAACACATTACAACTTGTGAATTTTCATCTGCGCAACTGTCTTTGAAGTTTCTGCAGCAAAGGTCAAGTTTTTTAGCTATACAAAATTAGGTTCCATTTGTGCATAAACGATGATAAGAACTGTTTCTTTTTTTTATTTTTATTTTCGGTTTTGTTAGCGATAGGATAAAGGCGTTTTTTATTACGAGCTTCATTGCATAATCTTGGTTCAACTCTCAACTTGGTCACGTAGTTGCGTTCTTGGATAAGACGCTTTACGATGATTATCTTTGCTTGGAGGCTTCGAACAAGTAGCAAATTCAGTAAACAAATATTTTAAGAAATCCATTTGAAGGTTTTATCACCGAAAAGGCGAAAACTTTTAAGCAGAAAAGCGATTTCATTTAAGCACAGAGCACTTATTGCAATGAACAATGTGCAGACTATCCAATGATATCATTTGACGCTATCCTGCAACGTATTGCTGGAAATATTGCTAGTCATTTATTGGATTGAAAAAGTAATAATTTTACACAATTTAACTCATTTGCTAACAAAGCAAAATTAAACGAAGATGATATTATCCAATCCATTTTGCACAATATCACATAACGCGCAGATTAATTCGACAATTATAGCAGACAAAAGATAAAATATCTTTCATGCGTTTCAACCAGCTCTTCTATTTTTTTTCTTTCTTTCTGTTTAAAAGGCTGTTTGCAGGGGTTGTTTCCTTAGTCAGCTGCGTTCGTAAGACCATAGACTCTTTATTTAGTAGACTAGAAACAGACGTGCGGAGAAAAAGAGAATAGAATTGAAGAAAAAAACTTTGCTGTAGTTAAAAAGTTTTTGCGGTCACGCGTATTCGACTGATTTGATGGACATATTCGTAGAACGAGTGAACCGTGAAAAAAAAAAGTCACACTGATTCGAAAAATTTGCATATTTTAGAACAAATCAACCGTGAAAAAGGACAAATCAGTCAATTTTCAGTCTACTGATGAAGAGTTTGCGGTAATACTAATAGGTATTAAAAAAAAATGACGTACCAAATGATACCATAAAATTTCTCGCCCAATCTTGCGATCGTTGAACTCCGTTAAACAAGTGAGCCGCCGTCAGCACCCAACGGTGATTGAGCAAGGAACCTCCGCCCCTGGTGCTTCTATAGCACTTCATGCACAATTAAAATCAACAATAATAGATTGAAAAAAATTTATGCTTTACAGAATACTGCTAATCTAAACCTTCATTACAGATTTTTTTTATCAAAGGAGGTTTTATACCACATCGTTAAAAAAAGTATAGAGAATGACAAACAATTGAAGCGCTTTGAAATTTCTGAGTGCCAACTAAAAATGGTGTAATTCAAAAAAGCATTGGTTGCCATAGCAAGGCAAAGTGGCGTTCAAAAATAGAAATCGGTGAACTCATTGAAATGGCCCATCTCAGCATCTTGCAGGTCATTAACTAAGTTGCTGTTTTATAAATGACTCAGCAAAGACAAGCCGATGGCAACCCTTTGTTGAGATTTCGTTGAAACGAGAATTGAACTGGTAACCAGCTAAGCATTGCGCATATATTGTCACAATTTTTGCAGCATTTTTGTAACTTTTTAGGCATCAATTAACGCGACATTATTGTTTTCTAATATTATGCAAACATAGAAACATATCATTTTTTAATGATATAACTGCTACGAAGAAATAAAGAAAAATATTTAAAGTAGATTACCACAGTGTTAAAACATTAAAGTCATTTAAAATTAAAACGTATAAAACCCATCCATAAACGGGATCATCAGGGGTAAATCTTATTCAAATAAAATTTGCAATAATTTAAATGTTTTAATAATTTGTTCTAACTTTTCGTTATCGAACACTCTTTGAAATCCTGATATCAACTGCTGACCAAAAGTATTTATATGTGACAGTGTATATGCAATCATGAATGCTTTAAAAAGCGTCATTTGTTTAGTTAAAATAATGTTTCCGAAAGCTTGAAGTATATTGGAACTACTGTAGATTTAAACAACTACCTCATAGTTCAATAACACCGCTTACTGTTCTAACATTGCGATGAAATAGTGAGATGACCGCATGCCAAGGCCATGCTCCAGCATTTGCTCTATCACCGCCAAGCACATTCCGAACAATTGGTCGATCGCTCAAACTACCAATGTCTCCAGCCTCCCCACACTGCTGCGTAGAAGTCTCTAAATATCATCAACGAATTTTGCAGCAAATCAAAAAATTAAAACTAAAGTCGTCAAGACAGTGAAGAAAATTGAGATTCTGTTAAACGCAATGCGGTTCTTTGCAACAGTGGGTTCTTTGTTTTGGCCCATATTTTGGCCCATATAGTTTTGTCGGCAATATACTGCACTGTACCAACTAAATACATGTAAAGTACTTCGTATATGCTAAATTAAATGCTATATCAAAATCAGCAGTATAGCACTAACTTCATAGCTATATATAGTCTAAATTGTTCTATTTTCCTACTAAAATGGTGGATACGCAGATATACGTAGATCTTGCATTAGACTTGGAAACTTGGATGCGCGGTTAGAGTCGTAAGTCTCTGCTGTACTAACTAGAAATGTGTACAACCAAATACATCATTACCATGCGATTAAATGCTTTTGTGACTTCTTTTGTACTAGCAATTTTAGAACAGTAATAACAATGAAGATTTTGACAAATTTTCACCAACTTTGTTTGTCATCCAACATGCTTTGTAAAATCGGATTAATTAAAAACCGTTTTGTAGAATTTGCTAGAGATTGAAGTTCTCGTAAAGCATTGGCTTCTTTAGCCTCGTCTCCATGAGCAACAACATACACCTAAATAAATCAAAAGCCATTATACACCAAAAAACTTAATGCAAATGCACTTACACACTCGAAGCAATCACGAATTACAATCAACCAATCTCATAAGGAAGCTCACTTTCAAAGGTAAGTCTAAATTTATTACAAACAAACATTTGCTGTACCTGAATAAGCGAATACAATTAACGAAAACCTAAATGAATCAGAAAACCCTCAAAAAATCACGCACTAAAAAACAAATAAATACGATGATGCACTCAAATCGACGCAACCACAATCGCACAACGATTTACGTTGAGTCGCCCACCTAAATCATTTCTGCTCACGATTATATGCCTGCATCGCCTATCAGTACTAAATGTCAACCATTTTATTATTGAGATAAGTTCTATTAATATTATTGCAAGATATCACACTTTTATGGTGACTATAAGCATCATAACATAACACCTCACTAAATTTATAACAAATCAATTTTGGTGATGTTAAATTGCATTTTATCGAGACTGAAAGAACCAAATATCCGCAAAGCTTCTTTTTCAGTTACATAATGAAAATATTTTGATTGAATAAGTAAGCAGGGTAATTTCACAACCACAAAGCTGAGTTAATTACACGAGGGCTAAAAGCAAAATCATTGGGGATATCTAAAGTTAGGTTAATCGCATAAGACTAAATTGGCGTTGACTCCATCCTTCTTGAACCATTCTTTCCAGAGATATTCTACTTCAAACACGACGTCGGGGCCTCTAATACATTACTCAGTTTAATAATTTTTATTGGCAACCCTGACGTTAATAGTCTTAGCGTCTTTAACGACGCTTTTCCTGTTCTAACCTAAAGCAACACCGCTGTTAAGCTACTGCATTGAGTCGTTTTGCTGCGCACAAATCACTTTGATCTTGTCAGCAGAATAGATGAGAGCTGGTAAAAAATAGTAGACTGTACAGTAGCCTAGGCAACAAACATCTAAGAACAAGCAAAAGTAAGGCTAGAAAAGTTATTAAAATAGTTGGCCATTGTTTACAACTTAGATGGAAAACTTTATTCTAGGGTCACAAAATACAAAAAGCAAATACAATAGGTCTACTCAAGTACTAGCAGTCTTAGTGTCAGATATGAGTTTGTACAGTACTTTGCAGCCTAGTTGTAAAAAGCTTATTGCTAGGCTAGGCTATGATTTTGACTGAAATGAATCTGGCAGCTTGATTTTTACTGAGATCGCTAAACTACCGTGCAGCCTAATCATTTTACAGTACGAGATCGGATCTGGACCCACATGACAGAAATTTCCTCGTTCGCTTTAATAACGAGTTTTTTTTAAGAGGCGCTGCCGAACGAAATACTCACTAAACGTAAGAGGTCATTTTTGCACATGTACTGTATGTAAAGCCTTGCGAAATCCGTTACGTCATTCTTTCTTGCTAACTTGCTTTGAGCGATTGCGGAAAGCAGTTCGAGTAAAAAAACGTCACATTTTTCTCGCCAACTTAAAGAGGATTTTGAAACACTCTTTAAGCGTGCGCGAAATCTTTTTGGTTTAGAAATTTAATGGCGAAATGTTAAAAACTTCCAACCAAAGCGAATTTTTGCTGAAAATTAATTAAAATAGTCGCCATGTTTGCTATCAAACTGCTCAAAACAGCGAATTGCATTGAGAACCACTTGCTGTTTCTACTGATAAAGAAATGTTAAGCAGTGCCAGTTGACAAAAATAGCTATACACTCCTTTTATAAGAGTGATTTTCTAAAACACGAGGCTCATTTTTGCTCAAAATTTACGAACAAATTAAAAACAATGCTAGCCTCGGCAGCAAAATAAACCACAAACAAAAAAAATTTAAACTAATGAAAGAAACTAAAATTTGTGCTGATTTAAAGCGATAAAATTTCGGTGATTTTTTTGTATTAGCAAGCAAAATTGCAACTATTCAAGATTATAAAGCTTTGTTGCTCTGCGCAAGCAATTGAGAATTTTTTTGGCAGTTGCTCAACTTGAAAAAAGCTTGCTTTTTCGCTTTTGGAATTTTACGATGCTGCAAAAGCAAGAAGAAAGCCTTCACTTAAGCAGACAGAGCAATTAGAATTAAAAAGTGCTTCAAACATGCCCGTTAAAATTAACATCGATGCTCTCAAAAGTTTTACAAAATCAAGAACAAATGAGACCGAATATCGGCAAAAAAAATAAAAACAGCCAGTCTCGACTCAAGATTTACCGGTTCTAAAATAAAAGAATGTATTTCGACTTCCTCACTTTTGAAAAATTTTGAAACCTAAAGACCTAGAGTTTCTGTTAACATATGAGTTTACCCACCAACAACCTCAAGGGTGCTTTGCGTTGTTTAAAAAAATGTAGTATGGAAAAACTTGTTCTTATTTCACATTGATCCAAAAATATAATTAAATTTTGTCGTTCATTTACTAATTATCATCAATTGAGGAATTTGCTTGCATAGAATAATAACGCATAGGCTATGGTATCTTTTTCCATAACACTGTAGTACATACAGTACGCTTGAACGCATTATTTTTGAAGTAGAAATGCATCAGACGTCACAATGAGATATTTATTACGTAGTAACACAAGTAACGAACATCCCGCAAAGAAATTTGAGCGATTTTTTTTAACGTGTGTTGGGCGAGAAGGCTCAGAAATTGCAGTTTGTCTACGAAGATTTTTTGTTCGTTAGCGCTTTTTAGCGAGCGAGAATGGCCTTTACGAGCTCGCTAGCACGTTCTGTCATGTCCCCCCTGTTGTGCTGACATGATCAAACTGGTTTGTGTGCATCGAAACGACTCAATGCAGTAGCGTAATCGCAGCGTTGCTTCGCGTTAGAACTGAGAAGGTCGTTAACGACACTAAAGCTGCCTACATCGGGGTTACCAACAGAATTTATTAAAAATTATGACATTAGAGACCCTGACGTCGTGTTTGAAGTGGAATATCTCTGAAACAGCTAGGTAAAAAACAATGGAGTCAACGCTAATCTAATACGATTGGCCTGATTTTAGATACTCCCATTGATTTTGCCTTTAGTCCGTATTTAAAAAAATTCGAACCTCTGAGCAAACAACAGGCAATTTCGCACATGAATGAAAATATTAAACATTTTTTAAAACATATCTATTAACATAAAGTATTTTGATACCATGACACCTAGTTTGACCCTATTTGTACCTGGGGAGGAGGGAGCAAATTTGCCCCCTCTATTAGTTATTTTAATATAGCTCCTAAACTAAAAAAAAAGGTTTGCTTTGATGCACCCTGACTTGAAATCAAATTTAATAACACGCATTTCATAGAAAGTTTGAGGTCAGCCTGATAACCGGAAGTGACGTCATTTTTGCCTTTGTCAGAGGCACCTAAAGGAGCTACATACAGTTTTGAGCACTATGCATACTTATCAGTACGCTTATTCTATTCGTTGTACTGCGTATTCATTATCGATGCTAACCTTAAGTTAGAATAAGATATTTTATTTACTGATAAATGCGTTGCATCATTACTACGTCATTGGAGACGTCATAATTCAAAACTATTGCTCTTTTGGTGCTTCTCAAAATAAACTGCGGTTGCATGAAAAAGATATTTATTGTCATCAGCTGCTGAAT
Organism: Trididemnum nubilum; assembly: GCA_963965965.1. Lineage (NCBI taxonomy): Eukaryota > Metazoa > Chordata > Ascidiacea > Aplousobranchia > Didemnidae > Trididemnum > Trididemnum nubilum. Next base: position 32,981,604 of record OZ014487.1, on the reverse strand, counting down.
GATGTAATGAAAATAATACTGCAGTATTCTAAAATTTTGTGAATTATACTATATTTCAGTCACAAAAAATTACAAATAGAATTAACGTAATATATTTGAAATGACGTCATCATGCACGTGACATCATCATGCATGTGACATCATCATCTGCGGTGAATTTATCAGAGATGTCTTTGAAACAACAAAGTCCGACCTGAAAATAATATTTAGCAACATTTAGAAAAATTTGCATGCTGTTACAAGGATTCACTGGTTTTGATGACATCATCATTGTTTTCGTGACGTCATAACCTCAAAATATTTAATTTCAAAAATTTAACAAAAAATAGCTTCAACAAGCAAAAAATCTTACTGCTATCACTTACCAAACAGTTTTATATAGAGGGGCAAATTTGCCTCCCCCCACCCTGGTGCAAATAGAATGTGAAAACAGACCGGTAGATATAGGGTTAAAAATGCACATGCTGAAGGTTTTTGGTCATTAATTTTGAATAATGTTTAATTTAAAGTTGATGATTGATAAACAAATCTATTTGTTTTTTTGATGTGTTTTTTTTTGTGAAAGCATTTTCGGAAAACGAACAAATGAAAGTAGACAAACAATCGCATTAGACTTAAGGCATGTTCTTACCGTAGGAAAGCTAACTGTTGAGAAAGTGTGTAGATTTTGAATAATTTCATCTGGAGGTAGTCCTTCATTGTGCATTCCTAAAGAATATGAGCTAAAAGTTTCGAAGCTAAGCGTTTTATGGAGCGATGAGTTAAAATTATGTGTAGCTTATTTCATACAAACAAATGATCCACATTAAGCAACAAATAGCATTGTAACCAAAACCAGCGAATGAACTTATGGACCAATTGCTGACGCAAGGCAAAGTTTGTTTCAAACTTGCTTAAATTTATGTACACTAAATGGGCTAAACAAACAACTTAATTGTCAAGAAAAATGCAAACGTATTTGAAGTCTTTTGTTATATTGTATAAAGCATCTTGTGCCTCATAACAGTAGACCAGCAATCCACAAATCAGCTACGCATGCAACGGCAAAAGATGAGCGTTAAAACACATTGTTTTTGATATTAAATTAACATCGTCCAGTCTTACCATTTATTAAAAAAAAAACATTTCGGTCTATATCAGGATCTACCAAGAACGACTGAACCACTATCCGAGATACAAGTGAAATAGCTGCAGCGGTGTTGCGTCCAAACCCGACACGATTGTTGATGTTTACTGAAAACAAAAATATCTCAAAAAATTAAAATTCGGTCAAACATTTTGCCGAGAATCATTGGACATGGCGAGAATAAATTCAAAAATGTTCAAAATTAAGCAAGTTTTCTGCCATCTGTTGACGCAACATAATTTTGAATAACGTTTCAAAGTTTTCAACATATCAAAGCAGCTTTTCAAGCTTTTCAGCAAAAAATGTATATTTATAGAGTGCAATACATCACTGTAAGTACAGTAAGTTAGCTAGCACTTAACCAACATCCAGTGAGAATGGAAAGTTGAAACAAAAACATGGAGCATTTTATGACAGTACGTTGCTTTGATAAAAATGTATCTTTTTAGAGCTTTTCCTTTGGCACACATCAAAACCGCCAAAATGGAGAAAACAAAAACTATCTCTATAATGACGTGTTTTGTAAATAATTACTCCAGTTTTGTACCGCCAGGCACCATTAGACAATGTTTTAAACGCAGCACGTTACATAATAAGGCTGAAACATTGTAATACCTTTATCTTTTAAAATTCTGTCGCAAGTTTCATTCACTTCTTGAAAAGAGCATGAATGGATTTCGGAATGGACTTCTGCTTGCGACGCAAAGAGAACGAATCCGCACCTGATTGGTCCATTTTTTGTTACCTATTGGAAACACAAAGTACTCCTTCGTAAAATGATCACACTCTTTTCTGCTCTCAGTGTTCTTGAAACTTCTGAAGATTCCGCTAAGGAAGAAAGAAACTGCAGGGTTTTAATGTTCATACAGCTCTGTTTAGCTAAATTGGAAACATCCATATCAGTATGCGGTTTCAATGAGTGCTCAATAACGAAGAGTTACAGCGAATTTTGCTGTAAAAGTGAGCGTATTGTGTTGTAGAAAATCATACACGCAAGGAGGTTTGGTTCGATTACAAAGGCAGCGATGCTCAAGATGAAAAACTTCGTGACGTTTCCTCATTTTCATAATGACTAAAGGTGTACATTTCGATCTGGTCTGAATGCCATATGGCCGAAATCAGGCTAAGCGTTTTTGCTTTTGATTTTCTTGTTTTTATTTTGTTGGAATGGGTTAGCCCACTGTATTGATTATTTTGTGCGGGCACCATAAGATTCTTGCTGTTGGTTACCATTTTTGATGATTCAGTTAATAAACAATGTGTGCCTTTCGCGCTGTGCAAAGTTATACCTCGACCATGAAATTTTTAGAGTACGAAGCTCGATTTTAGTTGCATGAAACCTGCTTAACTTGTGTTGGAAAGTTAATAACTTCCGCTGGCACAATCCAATTGTAGACAATTGGTTTCAATATTTTGGTTGATTGCTCTCAAGTGATTTCAATATTTAAACATTTTAAGCAACCTAAACAAAACCAAAGGGATATATTGAACTCTATTCAACAGCCAGTGACAGAACTAGAATGTACGTATACCTTGTCACGCAAAACTGTCCCTTTTGACAAATTATTTTTTTCTCAGCACAACACGTAGTCACAATAACTTCAGGAGGAAGGCATTTAGGTTCACAAAAGGACAAATCTTGACAAAAGGTTTTTGTTTGGTACATTGCTTATAACCTTCTAATTGTTACTTCTTTATAATTGTTACTATAATTGTTACTTTTTCTAAAACTAGAATTTGCATAGAGAGAATGAAATTTATATCCAAATTATAGGCATGTTGAAAGACTATGAACGGAGCAATTTCGCGATTAAGAAGACTTTCATTGTTTGCAATTTGTACATGATGTAATCATTTTCTCTCTTGTGTACTGTGTATGAGGTAATCATATTCAAATTTTTTGGATGAAGGAACATCCTGGTTAATTAAAAATGCTGTTGTAGTTGTTTGATTGCTCAGCAGAAGTTGAGAAGCAATTTAAGAAAATTGAAGAAAATTACTCCATAATTTTAGTAAAAATTGTTAGCAAGTTTGCTGACCGACATCAATCTTTTTACTGAAGTTACTTAATGTACAGTGATTTGTTTTCTGTTTTTTAGTAAAAAGCACCAGCAAGTGAAATATGAATGTACTTGCTTTTACTGATTTCACTTACTTTTTCGGCATGATTTTTAGCAAATTGAAGTGAGTTTTCAAAATTCCCAAACGAATCTTCGCCGAGTGTTTCAGATAAATCCACAACAAACAAAATTTCACCAGTTGGTTCCAATTCATTATTTGCTGAATTTCCGGCAGTTATTGTTAGAGGCGCTGCTCTAAGCGAGGCTTCTACTTCAGCTTCTAAGCTTCTCAAAGCTCGGTCGACGTTGATTGGAAGTCGAGGATCTGATTAAAAATCAACGTAGAAGAATATGCTTTTATTACCAAATACAGAGGGTTTGTGCTACAGATATGATATGATAATTAAGGCGATTCACGGCCAAAAGCGATTTTTGTTTGGCTGTAGAGAATAACGCAAAAAAAAACGTAGAAACTAAGTTTCATAGTCATAGGATCAGTATTAAAGAAGTTATAAAGTCAATTTTTTCATTTTAGGTTTTTTTTATTAAGTCAATTTTTTCTTTTTTTTCTTTCTTAGCTTACATGATTGAGAAACGGAGCTTAGTAACTCTTAGTGGTACCAGTATTCTGTTGCCAGACTGATACTAGTTTTACGCATGCTTAATTTTATCAATGTGATTTGACTGATTTCGATTGTAGATGCCTACTTAAACAGCACTACAGTCTTCGCAAAACTGATTTATAATCAAATAACTTTTTCATCGTTATTTTTCATTTGTAACGTGTTTTTGTCAAGATGTAGTTAAGCAAAGCTTAAGACTTAATGAAACCAAACGCAAAATATAAAAGTTTGGCTAGCTAAGTATTTAAAATAGAAGACACCCAGTAGATACACAATCCGAGCAGCTTACAGAATGATTTAAATAAACTTAGTTTTGCGAAGACAAAAGTTGTTGCAGCGCTGGCCTTACGCATTAAAAAAGAGATTAGATAAGAATGGCTTGTCAGATATAATAGCCATGATACTTCTACAACTGTTTAAAGCCCTCCAACATTGCCAACCGTTGGTGGAAAGCAGCTTTTCGATGTTGAATAAGCTGCTGGCCTATAAGAACCAAAATATTCTGCCAAATAAGTCCGTAACCATGATTGACGTGCATGCATTATGAATGATAATAATCTAAGCTCTAAGCGACTAACTCAAATGACATGCTGATTTTTTTATTAGGTCTATAAATTCAATGTTTTTCATAAAATGCTGTCAATTTTTAAAGATTTTTAGGTCAATAAAATATTGCCGAAGTTGTGATCAAACATAACCAAGAATCTAAAACAAATCCTCAACAAACATAAGCTTTCAATTTCTATTCTTTGCAAGTTGTTTTTTACCTTTGCTTTTACAGGGAATATCAATTTTAAACATTGCTTTCATATCAAATTTTAGCATAAATTTGATGGCAAGCTGACATCAGCACTTTGCAAGTGCTGCTATTAAAATTTTATTTCTCAATAAAAATGTTAATCTCGCCAAACGAAATAACTTAAAACTGCAGATGCTGTCCAAACAATCCTGATAAAATCAACGCTGCATTGGAACTGATCATAAAAAATCTTTAAAGAAATGAAGCATCCAGCCAATTGCTGTAGTTTACAATAGCTAAAATCCAATTATAATTTTCGAAATGTTTTGTTCTCATTTTGGGGCTCCGGCTGCAAAAATATTCAACAAATACAAAGAGATATCTTCCTGGAAAAGTTTTTGAATACCCTGGATCTGTTTTCTTTGCCTGAACGTTCGGAGAAAAAAGAGACTAAAGAATATTTACCTTTCAAGTAACATCACATTAGGGCCCATTTCATTTTAACAAAACTCTTTCTTTTTCTAAAAATTCAGGCTTGGAGAACAAACCAGGGTTTTCAAAAACTTTGTTAGAAATATCTATTTGTACATCTTGAATATCTATCTAGCCGTAGCCCCAAAATAAGAGCAAAAATATCTTTGTAACCGCATCCCTAAAATAAAAACAAAAAATTTCAAAAATTTTATTTCAATTTTAATCATGGTAAGCTACCGCAATTGGCTAGATGCTTTATTCCCTTTGAAACAGAAAATGGTGGAAATTTCGAATTTCTGGATTTCGATTTCAATAAATTAAGCTCCCAATTGTACTGCTGTAAGTTCGAAAGACTCCTTGGTGACCTCAACAATGAAAGAAATTATCAGGCTATAGAGTTGGAAATTTTTGTTGTCGAGTGGGTCTTAAATTGATTTTGAACTAATTTATCCTACAGCTTGAGATTAGCTAAAACAGATTGTCCCACATTTATTAACCGTGAAATCAAGACATATCTCTTGAAGTAGCGAAAAATTTTGATATATTGTATTTTCCCATTGATGTCACTTTCGAAGACCGCGCTGGTTATTATTGCCTGGGAGTTTAGCATAAAAAACATGAAATATTATGACTTTTGGTTACAACGATATTTTTAGACTTTCTGAAAAATCAAAAATATATCTGTGAAAATAGTCAGGCATTCATCGTTTTGAATTAAGACGAGTTATGTAAAGAGTTAATGAGGGTATTTCCGAACCATTTTCAAAAATTTGCTCAAAGGCAGCTTTAATGAACTGAAATCAACTAAAAATACGAAAACGACAGCAACACTAAATTCAGCGAAATGGAAATAGGTTGAAAAATGCTCACAATACTTCGTCTTTGGGTGATACGTCAAAATAAGCGCATCTCGTTAATTTATCTCATTAAGCCTGACAAACTACTAGCAAACACAATTCAAAAGAGGTGCTGTGGTTAGATGGGCGTAGAGTGTCCATACTTCATAAGAATGAATGAATAAAGTGGTTGGGACGACAAGAAAGCTTACTTATGCATTGTGGTGCTCCATTTCCACTCCATTCCAAAAAGTAGAGGCATTCTTGTGATTGGTCTCCAATCATTACGTAGCCTTCGTCACAATCAAATTCTGCGACACTGCCGATTGTAAAGTCCGAATTCGCGGTGCGAAGGTTTCCGTTGATTGGTATTCCAGGATGAGGACAGCGAATGCGATTATCTGGATACGTTTAAATATCAGTATTATTCGAACTAAATTTTTTGTGGCGGTCTATAACTTTATCGCAAAACAGTGGTTGCTCCTTACACATTCAACTATATCTTTTCAAAACTGAACGGATTAAAATTGTCGTTTACTAGAGACAGGAAACTCATACAGCTTGTTTATCACAACGGTGAGTGTGAAATAAGCTGCAAGAACTTCCTATTTCTACTTCACTGCAATTTGAATTATTCTGCTATTGATTTTCTATCAAGCATCTTTGATGGTAACGTCAATTCCCTCCATAATCAAAATCAAACAAATTAAAATCATAATATGGAAATAGACTAACTGATTACCTCTTACGTCACAAACAGCAACAATCCCGCTCCACTGTCCATTGATCTGACATGTTCTTGTTGTCGACCCTACCAAGCGGAGACGGGAAGGACAAACAAAACGGAGTCGATGTCCGACGTAATACGGAGTGGACTGCTGGTTTCTAATTCTCCCACCAGTGCGAGAAAAACTTGGTTCAGGATCAGAACAGCTTATTCCTGGATAAATACAGAATTATCAATGGTCAAGTGAAAAAATTGACTAACGACTAGAATTAAGTTAGTAGACTTAGATTTCCATTCTAGTGAAACTAAAAATCTAAAACTAGCTTTAAAGCTTTTCTGGCTTACGTTCAGTGTTAAATAAAGTAAGGGTTAAATGTGAAGTTTTTACATGAGTGGCAGATTTTTGTGCTAGTGGAAACTTGAATCGAAGAACAAAAAAGTTATCCCACTGACTCAAAGTTTGTCAATAAATGCACTCATTAAGCATGATTTGTTCATGCAAATGCGTCATGTTTAGGTACTGAAAAATATATCAGAAACTTCTGTAAATCTTGAATATTTGAAAATAGCTGAGTTATCTGATACTCGAAGAGCTCGTGTAAAACCAAATTGCCATGGGTGACCAACAAATAAACAAGTGGTGTTCCAATTCGCTCTAAACTAACAGAATTATCAAGCAACATATGAATAAGTTTTCATGAAGCGTTGAAAATTGTAGTAAATGCAAACAGCGTTACAATGAACCATTAAAGTTATAGCATATCAAGAAAAGTGGTGGTGAATCGTCTAAAACTATAATAATAAAAAGTAAACGTTAAAAACTGCGTAGACGCTCCAAACGTTATCGTGAAAAACCTAGATCAATCGTTTATTCTGATGACGTATTCATTTAACGTTAGGCCGAAACATTTAGGGAATACGCTATTCAGTATGTTTTTAACAATTAGCATTTAAAAATTTTTCGAAAAAAAAGTACTTTGGCAAACAGCAGGGCTTCCTTCCCAAGTTCCTCCACCAGTGCATCTTCGAGACGAGCTCCCAGATTGGCGGTAAAACCCTTCGTTGCAAATGTACCTTGCCCTTCTCTGTACTCCTTCTCCAGTAAAATTGATAGTGGCGTGTAAAGGCAGATCAAGGCTCGCGCATGTTAAACCTTTAACCATATAATAAACTTTATTGTAAACTTTGAAAAAAAATTGTTGCAGTTTCAAAGGAATATGCTTATTATTTTAAAACCTACTTTTTCATTTTTGATTGCTCTATTTTACGTTTTTTAGTTTACGATTCATCTTGGCTTGACTGTGTTAGTATTATTTGTTCCATTTGAGGACGGTACAGTGTATGCGCACACGTATTACAAACCACATCATAAGATTTGAATGGAGTTACTAGTTTATCCAATCTCACCGGTTGCAATGCAAGTCCTGCCACAAGCACCATCGCACTGGCATCGGTATCCAGTTTCACAGTCGCTATCACGAACGCAGTTGGTGCCACAAACCATTCTGTTGCGTGAAACTTCTGAAGGGTTGTAGCTTGAGCAGGATACTGCAAAATGGAAAAACAAGCTACAGTAGTTAGTCCAGAGGTTTTTAAACATCGGTATAGTAAAGCCTACAAAAGCAAAGTTTACAGTTTATTATACTCACCAACGCATTCAGCTGTGTCCGTCCAACCTCTTCGTCCATGACAATACCGGTAGTTTGTTGGTAAATTGTGTTTGTATCCAGCCGAACAAACGTACTCGACGCGATCATTGTAGTGCAACAAATGCGATCGAACTTCAACTAGCGTTCCGTTGTTATGGCGACGTCGGATGCGAAAACTGGCAATATTGCTGATAATTCGTGGAGGAGAACAAAAGTTTTCTGCAAAGCAGCAAAGTATCTGCGATTCATTAAGCAACATTTCATTCAGACTTTTACAACGTAAAATGCAAAAAAATTTATGGTTCCACATCAACATGCGGCTGTGGCTTCAACTCGGCCTGTAGTAAAGTGTCCCGCACGATAACATATACTACCAAAGCACCTTAACAGGGTCTTGATTTTTGCGGATTTTTTTCTTCAATTGTTGACAGTATATTTTCCCTAAAAATTTGTCCACTAGCTGGCAAACCGCACGAAGATTTTTGACTCGTAACTCTGACTTTGATCCCTATGTGCAAAATGGATCGTAGCTGGATCAAAAACCATCACTATCATATAGTCGTATTTGCGAAGCAGCTGTCCAGGCAGTAGCATAATCATTTTATGACTACAAAGTTTCGAGTATCTCCAATACGGAAAAAAAATTCTCGACTATCAAAAATTTGGAAAAATTGAAAGCAACATCTGCCCGAAACTTTTACTGAGCTGAATTTTTAACTTTGCACGCAAAAAGATCAAAGTAGGCCTAATGATTAACTATTAAATTGACAAGGAACCGTTCGACAATTAAGTATGAAAACTATGGGCTATAGTTTGAATTACGAATAAGTAAAATCATACAGTATTGCTAAGTAACTAAATTTTTTTTTGTCGTACAAACCAAGAATTAAAAAATAATTACTTCATTTTCTATATTATTATTTAAGCTTTTGTAAATACCATTTTTAGTAGATATTTTGATTCTCATTTCGTGAGCAAATTGCTATTATTTGTTGTTGTTGTTTTTTCTTTCTTACTTTGTTCCAATGATATACATCTTCACTACTTTATAGAACACGTTTGTAGGTATGCTGTGTAGCTCATACACTGTTAAATGCTTTGACTATTCAATAAATTTTGGGTGCATTATTTTCTCTCTCTCCCTTTAAAACAAGTATTTAGAGGGAGATAAAAAGTGCCTAAATTACATTTTGGAAAAAACGTCCAACATCACTCAAGTAGTGAAAAGTACTCTATAGTACAAAATTACGCTCTAAGCATCATACTTACGCAAATTGATGCAAGAAAACCCGCACTCGTGATCGCAAACACAAACTTTTCCATTTTTGCAACTGGTAGATCCGCGAGTCGAACCCGGAATGCACGGTTTCCGACATGGTCTCCCAACAAGGTTTGCCGCAGCCTGATTGCGCATGGGGCATGGAGACGGCTGACCTAGTGATAGGTAATTAGCAGTGAAATAAATTGATTGACTTAAGACAAACCCGATATACCTTGGCTCAGATCTTTTGCTTCATAGACGAAAGCGTTACCGCTCGACAAACTGGCCGCTACTCGCCATCACTACGACATTTCTTTGAAGAAGCTGTGTTTCCCGGTTTTCCAAGCTTAATAACGCAGCAACGGGCCCCGCAAAATCGTTACACGCTTCGGCTTAATACCGCAAGTAAAATAAAAAATTTGATTTGGTTCGATTTAAGACATATAGTGAAATGTTTTATTTGCCTATGATATATTAGGTTTTATTAGTCTCAAAAACCGTAACAACTATGATAATGAAATTGTAACAATTTATGAAAAAAATTGCAACAATTATGACTAATTGGTGGCAAGTTCAAACAAAAATTTCTTTTAAACAACGGTAATGTTACGTGTCGGTGCTGCCCGGGTGTGCTAAATGATTTTTTAAAGATGTATTAACAGAATTAATCGTTTACAGACCATAAAATTTAAGTTTTAAAATCTGAAATCAATAAACAAAAAAAGGGGTCGGCAAACTACGGCCAGCAGGTCGGATCCTGCCGGAAGCCTTATTGTAAATTTAGAAAATTTTTTGGCAAATGAAATTAGTTGAGCTGCAGTGCAGATGTAGTTACGAGTTAAAAGCGAAAGATTACTTCTTGATTTTTTAAAATATTTTGATTAAAAAAGAATCAATCCGAAAAGGATTAGCTATCAATGTTGTGCAGCATTTAGACCTGATCTACTGTATACTACGCGTAAAATTGTGAGCATACCAGCTTGTCCTTGGTTTATTTCAAACAAAATTCGGTTCGGCCTTAGCGGCGTAGAAGCTGACAGTTGCTTCAATCTACCCCCTCAGCCAAGTCACTGGCAAAATTTAACCCCAAATGCAAGTATTTAAACATGTTTCGGACTTCACCTGCTCGTAAAAAGGACTGAAGGGGCGAGGCAATTAAATTCTATATTTTCAACTGGCTTTCAAATTTTAGCCGTTTAGTTGTTCCAAATCGCTATAAAAACGTGGGAAAAGTGATCCAAACGGTGTTAAAATGGCTGTAGTTTTTCGAAAAGTTACAAAAATCGCTTAGCAACTGGGGGCTTCGTCTCCAGACCCCCATAACTTCCGTCTATGATACGCTAAAGTTGAGCCAGTTTGCCCAACGCCACAAATGGGAAGATTTTTCGATCAAAAAAGTTTCCTTTCCCCTCTTTCTTAGCAAAATCCTGGTTGCCGCATGGTAACTTTATGAATCTATGCATAGTGTCAAGAAGCGACCTGGGCTTTTTAGCCTTTTCATTTACCAAACAATATTTTTGATACAAAATCTACGTATTTTCATCTTTTATGGTTTTTACGGCTTTGGTCCGCCCCCCAAACAATGTTGTGCGCGAGCATATTTATCCTTCTTTATAAACACAAATTTGATGATATTTACGCTATGTTAGCTTTATCAAAACCAGCAACAATCACTCAAGTAGCATTCAGATAAACTACTTCAAATTTTCATAATACTAAAATGCCAAAAATCACGCTTTTGAGAACCAAGTTGTTACCTAAAATTTATTTTGGCCCGCCAAGACCTTGGTTAATTTGTTTTTGGCTCACGACTACGAAAAGTTTCCTGACCTCTGAACTAAAACCTCCAACAGCCTGTTTCGTTTTTCGACTCGTCAGAAGGGTATTTTTTAAAGAATGTTAAAAATTAATGAATCCTTAAAATAAATCATTTCTATTATCAAGCTTCTGTATTACACATCTTTCATCGTACAGTATGTAAACTCGATTAAAATCTTCGAAGAGCAATTGCTAGGATCGGTTGCAAAGCGCTGTCATACACTTATCATCATTATTATTGTTATTCAAGCAAACTCGGTTACGTATAACAAAGAAAGATTTGTTTGCTTGTTCATTATACTGCTTTATGTAGCTATATAGCAATAATTCAAAATACAACAATTTTACGTTTATAATAATTTAGTTGTGATGTTTCGACGTTTGTTTATGATGCTTTGACGTTTTTTGACGTTTTTGTAAGTAGTAGCAGTTCTGGTGACTTTTCCCTAGGCTTCCGCGCTGGTATAGCCTTTAGGCCAGATAGTACGCAAACGATTAAATTTTACTTTTTTTGCAATCATATGGTATGGAAAGAAAAAGACAAAATACTTACAATGTGTTTGTAGTACCAGTAAGTACAACAAAAAACTTGAAATTTTATAGGTCACCATTTTCTTCTTCATTCTAGGCTTAGAAATAAAACTCTTATTTAGCTAATTAGAAGCAAAAACGAAAATACTTCATAACTAGAAATCGGTAGTGCAGCTTAACAATTCTCAAACTTATTATAGAATTATGCTGGTTTTTTCAAATTTAAAGGTTTTGCAACTGACTTAATTTTTGCAGAAAGAGTTTTTTCTAAATGTCACTTGCTCTTGACAAAATAAATGTCTTGTCGCGCTTTCAAAGCATGGGTTTTTCCAATCATTTTGTTGAAACTTGAGATTATGACGTAAGCGGAAAATATTGTCATTAATTGCTTCAAAGGAAAACGATACTAAAAGTATTTTTGTCCAAGATTATTATACAGTGCGTTCAGAAAGTCACTGTGCACCTGCAATTTTAAAGCAATTTTAAAACAATTTTTTTAAAAATTTAAAACGCTCGGTTTCAAGGTCAAATTGTGTACGTTTGAAGTTTGCTCGCTCGAAAAGTGCATTTAAAAAACATCAAAGACGATACGAGAATCGAAAAACGCTGATTATCTAAAAATAAAGCAGACAATGAAAGGTGCACAGTGACTTTCTGAACGCACTGTATTACTTAAAATTGTGATAAAATGGAGCTAGGTCGGTAAACTACTAGTACCGGTACCGTGTTTTCCCGAAAATAAGACCTAACGCGAGAAGAAGACCTTGCCCGAATTTAAAAAATGATTTTAATATAAGCCCTACCCTAAAAATAAGACCTAGGCGATTGGGCAAAATTTTTTTGCCCTCAAGTGTGTTTTTACTGCTTGAAAAGTTATTGTGGGAATTTAGGATAAAACGTAATCCTAGTTAATGAATAGATTAGCTGAATAATGATCATATTCTCATCATTAATTTAAAAGGTGTGAAGAGGAAAAAGTTTAATGACCTGAGATGACATGAAGATCGCGCCACTATCCAATCTACGAACAAACAGCTATTTTTAAATAAAAATGTGTTATTTATAAGTAAATGGATATCGGATTTCATATTTCGTGTATTTAAAAATCTCGTAATTTTCTACTTTGCAATTTTGTTTTTGATAAATGAAAATAAATGATATTCCCGTAAAATAAGCCCTAATGTTATTTTTCGAAAGAAAATTAATATAAGACCCTGTCTTATTTTCGGTGAAACACGGTATTGAGTATATTAGGAATTATATGGTGTTAGTGATTTTTGAATTCCTAAGCAAAAGCAAAACGATTTGCCTGATGCAATAGTGAGACTATTTTTGCAATTTCTTAAACATTTTTTTGAAAAATACTCCGCAAAAAATATGTTTATTGACTTTCCTATGACAAATTTTGACTATAAAAAGCGGAAGCGCAAAACAAAATGTTACTTTACTTTAATTTTAACGAAATGTTTTAAAGGGAATTAAAGCAGTTTCAAGTGAATGTGCAAGCGCGAAATTGTAAATGAAAGTGATTTTCAAAGGTGGAGTCGAGTACTCAAGGCCCGAGGCCAAGGTCAAGGACACTTACAAATTTCGAGGCCAAGAACACACCTTCCGAGGACAGACCCTCTCGAGGCCAAGGACATAAATGCTTGAGGCCAAGGTCAAGGACCACGGACACAACTTGGAAGTGTTTTCCAAAGAAAAAAAGGCCTTCGCTCAAATAAGTCGCAAATTTTCCGCTAAATTCAGGCGATCTCCAAAAAAAGTCCCTAAAAAATTTGCAAGTTCTCTGGCTTGCTCCATGGCGAAACAACATTGCTCATGACCTTGACCCATTTTCAACAGGTCAAAAAATAGTACTGTCCTCGAATCGAGGACAGGGCATTTTCCAGAACTTGCAGGCTTCGAGGCCAAAGCCAAGGATTTAACTTTGAGGCCAAGGATTTCAAGTTGTGTCGTCGAAGACGTCCTCGAAGACTCCACCTCTGGTGATTTTGATGGTAAAATAGCTTACAGTATTTAATATGACGAAGGCTTTGGTCTTACAATGGAGAATATTATCTGATGATGATGATGATGATGAGTTACAAAAAATGCAATTAAAAAAAGCACTTTTAAATTTCTTCCAGGCGTTCTCCTACTTTTTTGAATTTATGCTTTTTTAAATCCTTGTTTGTTTTAATCAATTTTATTGAATAAATTTTATTTTAATTAATTTGAACAAAAATGAGATACGAGAATGTCGCCGTCTGGTAAACATGGTTACCAATGAACGCTGTCTTAGTTTTATTGTTAAGGTAATGCGACCTTTTCATTATACTTGCTGTATTACGTCGAAGAGTGTAACGAGTTTGCAAGTCTATCTCCGCTTCATTGCCGTGCGGGCAACACTCCGTTTGAAGAAATGTTTTAGCGGTGGCGAGCCGTTGGAAACACTGTATTCGATTTGACCAGCTAGTGATTTGAACCTACGATCACCCGTTTCAGAAACAAACGCATTACCGCTCGACCAACTGAGCAGTTTTATTTTCAGAGTTTTAAGTTTGTAATTCTGTGTGCTGAAATTATGTCTTATTCTGAAGCGCGTTTAGGCTTACGTTACAACTATATTTCAACACTTTTTGCTTTTGTCATAATTTCCAAGCTTTTTTTTTTATTTGATCGGTAAAACGTGCTTTAGAGACGTGACAAGTAATTCGGTGAAGGGCAAAATATTATTCAAAAAATAATATTTTCGCAAATTAATGTGCGGAACTACTTCATTCAAGAAACTCAGCACATGTATTTCCTATTTAAGCGAGAAACAATATTTTCAGTTTTTCAAATCAAAAAAATAAAGCCTGTAGTACGAAGATGAGAAAGTATTGGATTATCTGCTTTTTCATGTTTTGTTTTTTGTTTTTGCCAACGCGTGGTAAGTACTTGTCGCTTATGTATTTTTAAACAATGTAATTGCGTTAGAATTCCAGAGTATGTTTTCGAGAAAGCAACAAGAAAGTATCATATTTTTATCTTTTGCATTTGAAAATGCATAGCTTTTCAAGCCAAGTTTTTGTTTTCAGTGTATTGATCGAGTCAGAGAACTTTATTTCTTTAAAGCAGCATTCCACTAAATTTACTTTAAAACACCACACGGAAAAAAAGTTATAAAGCGAAAGCAGAACGATTTGGCGAGGCTATGCAATAGAATGTCTTTTTGCTAATGCCGCTCTCACACTTTGGCGAATTTGACTGCGACTCCACTGCGAATTGAACAATTTTCAGTTTTCAGAGTCTCCGCGCAGTCTCAGCGCATTTGCAGCGCATTCGCAGTGCATTCGCAGTGAGTCTCAGCGCATTTGTAGTGGAGTCGCCAATTTTTCAATTCGCAGCGCAGTGACCATGGAGTTGTACTGCAGTCTCCGTGGGTTCGCAGTGCAATCGCCATCGAATTGACGGAGACTGCGCTACGAATGCGCTGCGAACCCACGGAGACTGCAGTACGACTCTGGCGAATGCACGGAGACTGCGCTGCAAATCATATTAGTTATAACTGAAATGACGTAGTTGATTGTTTTGTAATAAATTTTATTTTGTGAAATAATGTGTAGTGGAATGGTAATGGTAAAATAAATGCTTCCTTGAATGTCAGCTATTAGGCAAAAGTAGGGTCTAAAACTAAAATATTCTTGCCTGAAGCTAATATAACTATTAAAATATGGATGAAAATAGATGAAAAACATCAAAATAAATAAAATCGGAAAACTTTTTTAAAAAATGTTAATACGGAATTGGATAGCACAAAAACTTGAGTTTTTAATAGTCGAAGTCAATATTTCTCATGATTTTAAAACTTTTTTTTTAAGTTCAGAGATGGTGCGGTTGGCAACGTAAATATCAACTACTATGTCTACGTTAATATGGGGCTATGTTTGAATTAGATAGTGTGTCTGAAATTGGGGTCCACTGTTTGATTCTGGCTGTACAGTCAATAGACAGCCAGTATAGTGCAGCTGGTGATACGCTAGATAACTGATTGCTGGGATCCATTTCAATTGATGGGTGACTGCTAGGGTTTTTGTAGTGCTGGCTTGACTTTCGTTTTGTCTTTAATCAAACGAAGATTGTAGTTGACGGCATCAGAATGTGGATAATTTTAAATTGAATAAATGAGTGTCGTTTGATGAGATTTGTGATAGTGCAATTATAAAATTTATAGTTTCAGTACAGAGGTTACTTTCAGTAACCATATTGCAACACATTGCAAAAACACCACTCCGTTATCTTATTTCAAGGCTACTACAAGCTAGGCTAGCTTTATATTTTAATTATACTTAATTTAACTTCTAATTTAATTTATGTTATTACTAGGAGTTGCCTGAGCCGTGAAATGCCAGTCTAGGCGGATGCAGTTTGAAGTACAAATTTTATGTTCGTGAAAATTTGTTACTATTCTTGAATTAATTTTGACAATGCACCGATTATTACTTTATTCATTCGCCATGTTTTTAGTTTTTTAATAAAGACGCTCAATATTACGCCGAAAATGTTCGAATTCAATTAAAACATTAAGTTTGCCTACAGCTGTTAATAGCCGAGTAGTATGATAAATGCTGTGGTGTTGCAATATAGTTATGAAATTATTAGCTTACCCGTTTGGTTTGTGCTTGCTTTTAAAAGCAATAATGCCTTATACCGCAGAACAACAATTAGTTAATTTCCGATGTATTTTGCTTTTTTGTTAAACTTGCACTTTGCAAGACATCTAATCCTTTTGCGTGTTATTTGCAAATTGATAAATTGACTAAATTAAAACATCTCTCAAATAAAACGTTTTAGACAGCTTCGGCTATTTTATATTCGCAAAACTATTCCTTGGTCCAGTTTTTCTGCTCTAAAGCTGGATAGCTGGATGTAATCAAGTTTTATGCTTGCAACAAAATGAGCATTAAAGTAGCAGCAGTGTCAAACGACATTAAAGTAGCATATTTCAGCAAAATTGACTTTGAGGGCAATCTGTTCAACGAAAACTGTGCCCATTTGCTGAGATATATTCTCTTCAATCTCAAAAATAATACGAAATAATAAAGATTTGAACAAAATAAAAAATAATAGTTACACGCAATAATAAAGCAACCGTAATTCGAAGGTTATTCACCACTTTATTGCTTTTGTGATTTTGAAATTAAGTTACGGCAATAAACATTGAAAAAAAGAGGAACAATTTGATCGGTTCAAAATAAATTTTGCTGTTAAAAAGTTTTGAATGATTATTAGGATTTTTACGAGCGTAGATGTTGAAATTTACTCACAAATTACATTGTCTATTCAGTACATCTATTTTTCACATTGGTTTAAATAAAATTTTTGCATTTTATAAAGAACCAGTAGCGCCTTTAATTGGTAAAGTATCGCGGTAGTGAACCAATGGTACCATTGAAAAAATACCGCGTTACCGCTCGAGTATGCCGTAATACACCATAGCTATGTTGCAAAGACTAACCGGTTTTAATTTTTTGTTTTTCGATTTTGATTTTTCGGACAACGTTCGTGCTTTTTGTTTGCTGCTAAATTAAAGGTTTCCCTAAAATTTATATCTTCATCAGAAGTAATATGCGTTATTAATCTTCTAAATAAAGTTTTTTTCTTTAATTTTACCTGCTTTCTTATCATGAAAATGAATAATTTCTTTTTTCTTCTACATTAGTAGAATTCAATTTGCAACGCATTCGTATAGGATTCGCCATGCTCTGCGACTCTACGGAGACTGCGCTGGGAATGCGCTGAGACTGCGCTGCGAATTGATTCGAAGTGGATTCACCGTCAAATTCGCCATAGTGTGAGAGCGGCATAACTTTTGCTTCCTTCAAATCTACAACAGAAGCAAAACAAATATTTTTTGCAGTCAAAACCGAATTCACATTTTGTATAGGTAGACGAAACACTTCATATAGTAAATGTTTACAAAAAAAAAAAAAAACACGCAAAAGAAGATAGTTTCAACTTTTAGTTACAATATACAATATACTGCATGACTGATGAAAGCATCCTTTTAGTGAGCAGATATCAATTAAACTACAATATTTTATGGCTGTTCAAAGTCCATTAAGAAAGACTCTATCGGTATTGAATAATTTGTATGAGCCATCAGAATGTTTTATGCTAAAGACGGAATGCACTAGTGCAGTGCTCTTCAACCGGTGTGCACGGTGCACACTACGGTGCACGAAAAAAATGATATGGGTTGACTATTAGTCTTATTACAAAAGGGTACACTAGGTTTCATCACTAGCTTACCGACTATATGCGCAGAAACCTTTAGAAAATGAACCACGATTAGATAAACCAACAGTAACCATAAGTTTGAAACTAGATTGACACATTTTGTTGCAGTAAAGCAATTATTAAGCATCGGACTCTTTTGTAGTATTAGTTTTGGGTAGTTGTTTATTTGCGACTCATGTACTTCCATGGCCTACTAAAAGAAGACAGCCGCACATGTTACCTAACAGCGAGAAAATTAGATGGACAACTTTTGCGCGTCGCTTGGTTTACTCAACACGGAAAAGTTGCTCTCGGAATTTTCTCGCTGTAAGGTGACATGTGCGACCGTCATCTTTTAGTAGGCCGTCGTATTTGCGGCCAGGGTATGGTTTGGAATGGAATGGAAGACGATTTTTCCATATTCCATACTGGCAATTTTCCTCCATTCCATTTCCATTCCATACTAAAAATCTTCCACTCCATATTCCATTCCACACTAAAATTTTCTTCCATCTTCCATTCCATACTTCCATACCAAGGTAAGTTTAGACCAGAAGCTACGTGTAATTTGTATTACATTTTTGCAACGTTAAGCGTACCTTTGCAAGTAATCGCTCGCGAAAGTAAGCAGTATGGTACGATGCATCTCATTCCATATTTGAAGGACTATCGCAATGAGCTACCATAAAAATTCATTCAGCATGAAAACATCAACCATTTAATCAACAGGCAAAAGGTTGACCCATATGCACTGGGTTTAATGATTGCAAGTTTGTAACCTCACCAACTAGGAAATTTGGCTTAGCCAAACTGCCACAATCATTTTACAAAGATATCGAAAAAAAATTTTAACGCAAAAAAAAATAAGAGAATTAAGTTCAATCGAGGTTAGAAAAGTAATACAAACCTTTGTTACGATAAAAGAATTTTTTTTCACTTTGCATATTCATTGCCGTTGCTATCGGAGGGCTAGGAGGGCTCTGCCCCCCATTTTGGGTTACTAAAAATAGTTTTTTTGGAACATTATGTAACAAGAAAACCGACAATGATGCAAAAAAGAGTAACATTTAATCCTACCTACTTGACTAAAATTATTTACATTAGCAATATATTGAAGTTTTAAATACCGAAAGTTTAGTGGTTCAAGTTTCAAGCACCAGATTTAATATCCCAAGTTTACACCTCTAAACCTAATAGGTCATCAAGAAATTAGGCTAGTCATATCAATTTCATAGCTGTGAGCGTTTTGCATTGTATTCGATTCAAAGTATTGTTGTCCGAAGACAGTTTTTCTCAAGCTATGGGTCGGGATGCACAACAGACCGCTAAGTGTTTACGATTATAGAGGCTCAACTACAAGAGCAAAGGGGGCTTCGCCCTCCCCCCCAGCCAAGTCACTTAAAAATTTTAACCCTAAAATGGAAGCATTTAAACGTGTTTTTGAATTGACCTGTAAGTAAAGTAGGGACTGAATAGGCTGGGAAATTTAGTTTTTCCACTGGCTTCTAAGTCTTAACAATTTAATTTTTTCAAATAGCTTTAAAAACGTGCGACATGTGAATTCAATGGCATCGAAACAGTTATTTTTTATAGAAAAGTCCTGCGACAGGGGCTTTGATCCCAGACCCCCGTCTATATGAGATGATTGAGTAGCACCGCTTTGCTCAGCTCACCACCCAATCGAGGCATTTTTCAAACAAAAAAATTTTTACTTTCAAGCCCCCTCCTTTAGCAAAATTGTGGTTGCACACCTGTTTATGGGTGTGTCGGAGAGTAGAAATGCAAACCAGCAAAATTATGCCAGACTGACATGGCTACGCTGTAATATTTTTCAAATCGTTTAACATTTTTTGATTTTATTTATACACTTTGCTTTATGTCATCAAAGTCTTAAAAACGCTAATGTAGGCTAGGGATACGGTGCACATACGTTTCAAACACGCAAGCATAGATCCGTATGAACGTTGGTATAAGTTGCCACACGCACAAAGCGAAAAAAGTTTTAAACATATTTTTTGTTAAAAATTTAATCTTTAGGTCAACCGTCACCGTGCCCCACGCGCAATCAGGCTACGGCTGACCGGGTTGGGAGACAGTGTCGGAAACTGTGCATTCCGGGTTCGACTCGCGGGTCTACCAGTTGCAGGGATAAGAGTTTGTGTATGCGATCACGAGTGTGGGTTTTCTTGCATCAATTTGCGTAAGTATACTAACTTTCATTATATTTTAAGCACTTTTACTGGCACATCTTTAATAAAATTTACAAGGGGAGGAAAACAAACATTTTCACAAGGCTTTTGTTTTTCTCCTTGCTTTGAGTTTTTACAGCATGTTTAAAAATACCAGTAATTGCTTTGTTGTAGAAAACTTTTGTCCTTCCCCACCTGCTATCAGTAACATTGCCAGTTTTCGCATACGACGTCGTCATGACAACGGATCGTTTGTGGAAGTTCGATCGCATCTGTTGCACTACAATGATCGCATCGAGTACGTTTGTTCGGCTGGATACAAACACAACTTACCGACAAACTACCGGTATTGTCATGGACGAAGAGGCTGGACGAGCACAGCTGAATGCGTCTGTAAGTTTTGGAATGATACAACCAAGTTAAACAAGTGGATAGATTTTCAATGGTAGTGGATAAAGCGTTTACTAATAAAACGCTAGGTTTTGTTTCTATTCCCGGTCGGGTTAAATAAAGATTCTAAAATTTAATTTTAACTGCCTCTATGCTTGACGACAAGCATTAACAGCGTCAAGTCCCATTGAGTCTAATAGGCAGTTGGCAGCTTCATTGCAATCGGGAGGCATCTTTGCTTTCTCCTTGTCAAATCAAAAACCAGTAAGATGCAATTACTATTTCTGTACTAGATCCACAAAATGAACTATGAGCACCACAAAATACTAAAATAGCTAGTTCATTCTTTATCGAAAGTTTAATAACATCGGATCAATTTTTTTATTCATCGAATAATGATTATTGAGGTTGTTGTTTGTTAGACGTTTATTTTTGCGTTTGAAAAGTGATTTGAAAATCAATTACGTTCATAATCATATTCGACGAATGAAGATGTTGACTTGAAGTCTGCTGCTGAAACTTAAGACTCAAATTCGATTCCCGATTGGATAAAACCAATGACTGTAAAACTTTGTATTTACAGCTTTCCTGCTTGAGGTTCAGCAATTAAAGATACAGAGTGAAGCCTCTACCGTGTGTGGTGGACAGGTGGCAACTTGACTCGAAGACCCAAAGGTCTCTTCGCTGTCTCTTGGCGAAGGAAACTTGGCTAATAAAGTGCAATATTACAATTATTGTGAGCAACATTTCTCGCGATATCTTTAGTTGTAGCGGCCAAAGCAGTATATCGTGGTTAGAGATCAATGTTTGAGGTTCAAGTTTCTTTTAAGTCAAAGGATAAAGCACTGATTAATGATATGCTAAGAAGTTTCATAATCAATAGACAATTTTAATGTCACTAGTTAAATTGTAAATACGATCTGTCGATTAGTTATAGCAAAAAGTCGTTCAAGATAACTCAAAATAAATAGATTTTTGAGACCAAAAGATCTCCCTCCACACCTATTTGGTATTTCTTTTATCTCTTTTTGCAAACCTTGATTCATGCCACTTTGAGATGCTCTAAAAATTCTCCCAATGACAATTTTGTACTAACTGCAGCTTTTTCCTATAAACCATTATTTTAACTTTGGCTCGATTTCTAACCATTTTTTGTATTTTTTCTGTTCGCACGTTTAAATAACTCTTAGGCTATGGCTTAAAAAAAAACGTTCTATTGGAACGACCGACGCTCGCATCGCGTGTTTCTTGGTTTTTACTCGGCCATTTTCCAACTAACGAGTGCGAAGTTTCAGACTTTTGCTTATAACTCCAAAACGGTTTGGTCTAGCTACATGAAATTTTAGCGGTTTGAGATTAATGAGTTTATATGTTGGTACCAAATTTCGAGGCAATAGGTCACGTTACTTGGAGTTTTAGAACTCGAAAACCGCCCCGCAAGTTTGGCGTAAAAAGCGGTCTCTGTCAAAAACGGCTTAAATACGACGAAAAATATTTCACATGGTTATATGTCTTAAGATACTTTTTCATCCCAACAAACCCACTTTTGGCCGCGATGAGTTTTTTTTTTTCTTTTTTTCCTTTTTTTTCTTTCTAAATTTTGTACGCTCTTCTTCTCCTAAACCACAAAACATCGAAATTTAATTTTTGTGTAAAGTTGTTGAGCTGAAAACGCAATTTTTTCTCCCGCAAATTTTTTTGGCAACTCCCCCGGGAACCCCCCCAAAATGGGGCCCCAAAAATTCAATTTTTTTAACGGCTCAAGCTAGGGTTCTAGTTCTTTGTGATATCATCAGATACTTAACAGACAAATATTTTGACATAGTCTGGGGGTGCCACCCCCCTAGGGACCCCCCAAATGGACACCCAAAAAATCAATTTTTTTAACGACTCAAGCTAGGGTGCCAGTGTTTTATAATATCAGCAGATATTGAACACACAAATATTTTGACATAGTTTGGGGGTGCCAACCCCTAGGGACCCCGCCAAATAAACTCCCTAAAAATCAATGTTTTGAATGGCTTAAACTAGGGTGCCAGTTTGTATTGATATCAGCAGATATTTAGCAGACAAATATTTTGGCGTAGTTTGGGGGTGCCACCCCCCAGGGACCCCCAAATGCACCCCCAAAAATCAATTTTTTGAACAGCTCAAGCTATAGGGTGCCAGTGTTTTATAATAGCAGCAGATTTTTAACGGACAAATATTTTGGCACAGTTTCGGGGGTACCTCTCTCTCCAAGAACTCTCCTCCCCCAAATACACCCCCAAAAATCAATTTTTCGAATGACTAAAGCTAAGAAGCTAATTGTTTTTAATATTATTAAATATTAAACAAATATTTTGACATAGCGTAAGGGTACCACTCCCTCGGGAAACCGAAAATTGGACCCCTTCTAAATCAATTTCTTGAAATCACTTGTTAGAGAACTAATTGCTTTTAATATTAAGTCTCCAAAATATAAATATTTTGGCATGGTTAAGAGGTGACACCCCTGCCCAGAAATCCCCCAAATACATAGCTTCCCCAAATCTTTACTTTTCATTTAAGCTAAAATAGTTGTTTAGTAGATATTTGCAAGACAAAGAATTAAAAATACAAATAGTTGTCTGTTCGAGATAGAAGTTTGGAATTGTTGTTATTACGGCAAAAACATAGATCTGGGACCAATACAATGCAGAGTGTCTTATGTAACTAAATAATATGTACTAGACATTACACAATAGTTTTGTGCGCATTTTGAATTTATGCTTGAGCTATGATGTATGTATTTATAGTACTGATGGTGGAAGCTTTAACACACAAATAGTTGTTAATCACTTAAGATGTTAGTTTAGCACGTAATTTGATAGAATAGGATTTTCACTACACTTTTAAGATTTTTCTAATTGTTCAACCTGCATTTGGGTCGCGATCCATGCTTCGAGAAACGCTGGCTTAACCTGACGAGTTTTTTTTTTAGAATCAGAAATGATGACGTTGATATTTTTTGACATAGTTTGGGATTTCTATTTTTCTGGAGATTACGTAATCAGATATTTTTGAATAATTGCTGATTTTACGGTTGACAAAAACTACTTTTGAGCGTTACAGGATTAGCAATACGAGTCGGTCGTTCACTGGGTTTGCTGGCAAACTCCCATGTAGTTTAGAAAAAAATAAGTTTGATTGTAACGAAACAAAACAGAGTGGTTTGTTTAGTAAGAGAGAGCAGTTTTGTCAAAACAGCAGACGTTGTTGTGGTTTTGAATTATAGTGATTTTATTATGTAAATTTCTTTTAGTTCATAGGCGTATTATTTCATTACATCTCAGCTTGTTTGTCGTACTATTTAATATGCTATTTGTAGTATCTTGATAGAGCTTTAACCCTTCCAAAGTTGAAAGAAACAGAATGATTTGTGGCAACAAGTGCATTCGTGATAATGACTGTGGTACGGGATACCGATGCCAGTGCGATGGAGCATGTGGCAGGACTTGTATTGTAACTGGTGAGCGACGAAAAAACTAATTTTAACTAGCGAACTCAATTATCTCTAGTCTGTAACTTCCTTGGGCAGAGCAGGGCCGTGGTGTCAATGCCAATCATTGAGTCTTTACTTTTTTCGAGGTGTTGTAAGCACAAAAAATATGATGCTTGTTTTTAGACTCAACCGCATATTAAAAAAGCTGTTAAATTATTTTGATGTTTACACTGTACTGTTGAACAGTAAGCATAATTTAACATTCTTTTTGAGCCAGTTTAAAGAAAATCAAGGTTAGGTTGTGAACTGATGATCATATTGCTTACTCAAAACTATATGGCTGCTGGTAATGTGTTCAAAGTGCAAATCAAAATTAATTTTGCTACTTGTAGTATAGGAAAACTGATAAATTGAAGCAACCAACGTTCTAGCAAAAGAGCTAAAAAAAGCTTGTTATGATAGATCTACAGTTTGATATGGTACCATAACACAGTACACGTCAAATATCAAAACTTTTTTAAATTATAACCCTGCAGTCTTTTTCACCCGTAATCGGGATCATCAAGGGTGTCTTATTCAAAAAGTTGTATATGGTATCATAGGAAGTAAAAGCAGCAAAAAATTTACCTAATGTAAACAAAAAATTTAATACTCTCTAGTTTATGATAATTGGGTAATTATTTGCGGTTATAGGTTTGACATGTGAGAGCCTTAGTCTGCCTTTACACGCCACTATCGATTTCACTGGAGAAGGCGTGCAGAGAAGGGCGAGATACATTTGCGATGAAGGATTTTATCGGAAATTTGGGAGCTCCTCAAGGCGGTGCACCGGTGGAGGAACCTGGGAAGGAAGTCCTGCTATTTGCCAAAGTAACGAAAACATTTTGCTTTAACTTTTGTCAACATTTAGTGAGCGTAAATATCCAACCGTGTTATATCCATGCTGTTTGTGTGAAATCCAACTAAAACTTTATAAAGATTTGCAGCAACTGGTGTTAGATTTGCTTTGGTTGTACAAAGTACATTCAAAGTAATTTTAGATAAGATTTTTTTCATTAAAATGTTCATAAAAATTTCAGTTAGTGTTATTGTTTTTTGCGCTTTCAACAGCGGCCTTTAATCCTGGTAGCAGATTATTCAAATGGGTGCCTACCCGAGAAGCTCGATTCTCGTGCATCCCTTTTCACGAGCACAGGTACACCTAGCTGCAACTCATCTCAATTGATAAAAGGTTGGGCAAGCAAGTGAGATGTTTCTGGCTCAAACTGTAGATGGTTCGATTCCCGAACTGGCAATACGCGTCTGCTACTGAAGCAGTAGACTCGGGTTTGCTTCCTAGTGGGGCCAAACTAAGGACTATAAAAATTGGTATTAACAGCTTTCCTACTTGACGTTCAGCAATCAAAGGGACAGTGTGAAGCCAGCACTGTGTGTGGCAGACGGGCAGGTGGCAGATTGACTCAAAGATCTTAAGGTCCATCTTCGCTGTCTCCTAGCCAACGCAACTAGGCGAATAAAATGTACTTGCTGTACAATTACAATTACGCTGTTGCGTGCTTGGAAAAAACACTGCACACTTATTTCTCTTTGCTGCAAGCAGTTCTCCTATTATGATGGGATAGTCCGATGAATGTCTGATAGACAAAACTTAAAGGGAACACTCGGTGTTAGTAAGATTAAACAAAGGCAGACAGGCGCGTAGCCAGGAATTCGCAATGGGGGGGGCTGTTTGGGGGGTCTGGGGGCGAAGCCCCCAGCTGCCGGAGGCACGGGGGTCTGGGGGCGGAGCCCCCAGCGCTCAAAAATTTTGCATTTTTTTGCAAAAATAACTAAATTTTAGGGCTATTTTGATAAAAAAATAATGCTTTTAAAACGTGGCTTAGAAATTGGCTGAGCAAACAAGATTAAACTGGTTGCATAAATGGGATCTTTGGGAGGTGGCGAATGGTAAAATTTTAGTTCTCTTATTTAGATACTGGTAAATTATAAAATCTAATAATTCAATAAAACTCACACGGAGTAATCTATTTTGTATACAGTTTATAGACAAAAATAATTGGGGGGGCTAATGAAAAGAGATTTGAGAGAAATGATTGGTAATTAACTAATACGGAATTGCCCCCCCTATTGTTTAGTTTATAGTATATTTGTTGATGACACCTATGTTTAGCATTTTTGCTCCTGCGATCAAACTCGATTGCATATTTTTGACCATTTTTCAAAGTTTTCATTTATTTGTTAGTTCTATTTTTGACAAATTAGCCCCCCTTTGAATATATGTTTCAAAAAATGTTTTAAATCACTATTTAGTCCACTCCAGTGCATAAAACAATCTCAAAAGTGTTAAAAACGTAGTGTTTTTTTCATTCTGTATTTTGGTTGACATGCCAATGGGGGGGGGCTATAGCCACCCCCGCCCCCCCCCCCCCCCCTTGGCTACGCTGCTGAACGCAGAAAACTTTTACGCATAAATGTGAGATTGTAGTTGTAATTAAATTGTAAATACTTCTTTTCTCGCCAAGTTGCCACGGCTTGAAACATCGGCGGGAACTTTCGGACATCGAGTCGAGCCTCCACCTGCCCACTTGTCTACCACACACGATTTTCCAACTGCTGAACGCCAAGCAGTAAAGCTGTGAACACTTATAAAGCGAGAGTCCTGGTGATCAATATTACTTCCCAGTTCCTCACAGGCGAGTAAACGAAGCTTTTGATAATAGGAGTAATCTGCTTTGATCCTGCACCAACTTTTTTTCGGACTGGTGGGAGGATAAGAAACCAGCTGCCGACTCCGTATTACGTTGGACATAAACTCCACTTTGAATGACCCTCCCCTCTCCGCTTGGTTGGGTCGCGATCGCGAACGTGCCAGGCCAATGGACAGTGGACCGGGATTGTTGCCGTTTGTGACGTAAAAGGTAATAACTCTTAATTATTCGCATAAAGAAGACACTGATACGCAAAATAAAAGCAATAGCACAACTTAGCTTTAATTTCTCGCAAAAAAAAATATAATGTTAACAAAAAAAACTAATAATACGGACAAGAAAACGTAATAAGCGTTTTGTTTAAAAATTTGGGCAGATTTGAAACGATTGATGAGAGAGAAACTTTATGATAAAAGCGCTGTTTTTATTTTTTTCACAATCATTAAACATTTTTTAAGTTATTTATTTTAGGATATGCTTTTATCTAGTATGTTTACTTTTGCATTAACAGCATTCTTGACATTATCCATTGAGATTTGGGTCTTAAAGCATGCACTATAATAGATTATGCGCTGAAGTTTTTCATATGTTTAAACAAAAAGACATTTTAGCGAATGTGAGCAAAAATATTTGCATTTTTGAAACGGTTATTATTTGCAACCCGAAAAATAATTTCCATAGCAAATTTTCAAAATGAATATGTTAAAAGTATTCACGCATGTGCCGTTTAGTGTTTTCTGCTGCGATTTAGTTCTTTCAATCAACAATAATTAAGGTATGTCTTTATTAAAAAAATTAGCTTTTAGCTAAGCAATTTGAAATAAGGAAAACAAAATACTGGATTTGAATTGATTTATATTCGTGAAATTTGTCTAGACAACCGCACTCGCTGCCCACATCCTGGCATCCCTATCAACGGAAACCTCCTTACCGGGAACTCAGACTTTACAATTCACAGCGTCGTGGAATTTGATTGTGACGAAGGCTTCGTTATGATAGGAGAGAGGCTTCAGGAATGCCTACACTTTCTGGAGTGGAGCGGAAACGGAGCTCCGCAATGTATAGGTGAGCTATCTGGTGTTTTCAAAATCATTTTGTTGTGAAAGGGTAGTTTTTTGCTTATCTTCGTTACATCAGTCTAGCGGTTTTAAATTTGCTTATTTTACTGTTCCTACAAATGTAAAGTAGTTTCGGTAATTTTTTATCTTATAAAGTCTGCAAGTTTGAAGCAAATGCAATGACTTATCAATAACTCATAGCTTCCAAGACCTGATGAGAGCTGGACAGCTGATACGAGCTAAAAGCTTAAAACTAGCGTTGGTTTTAATTTGAGTTTTTAATTTGAATCCGACCAAACATTTTCGATAAACAAAAATTTGAATTTTGAATTTCTGAAGCTGCTAAATTCAATCTTCCAATTGTTAAATCTTTTGAAATTTTTCAAACACTTTTAGCATTGTTTTGTATTTTCTGCTATGTTTTAGTTTACATGCTGCATTTAAATTGTCATTGACAAGAGCTACCTTGTAGAGGAACAAGGAGTTCAAGCAAATTGCTTCACAACGAAGTTGATTGAATTTGAATTTTGCGACCAGTAAATTTGGGGGTTTGAAAAAAAGGTTTTGCGCTTTAGGTTTCCAATTTGTTTGAAACTGCCTTGTGCAGTTTTGTGCTAAAGTGATGTCAGTACGTTACATCTATTATCAATGCACTGTAAAGATGAAATTTCTGTTATGTAGCTCCTAAAAAAGCCAAATGATTGCTTTTTTTATCGTACGCTTAATTGAATTTGAACAAATTTGAACCGAGTTGAAATTGGCTAATTCAAATCAAACTTTCTTCAATTTTTTTTTTAGTATTTTGTTTAAGCTTAAATCATTCAGTGCATCATGGTTAAAATCCATTATTTATCTCTGTGTCATTTATTTTATTAATTTGTAGCATTTCGCCAAAAAATAAACTAACTAACTAACTAAATTTTGAGAAAAGTAGCAATGGTTTAAAAATAAACCGAACTTGTCTAGTTCAAATGTAATCATTTCGTTAAAAGTGCAGTTATAACTTGATGATATAAATGCGCTACGCATCAACTGCAGCAGTACTTTGCCTTGTAGTCCTTAAAAATATATATGTTTTGAGTTTTCTGACGACATAATTTCCAGTGGTTTATTCAGGGTGACCCAAAAGACAGCCACAACAAATCATTGAATAAAATAAACATCAATAACTGAACCTTTGGGGAATAATTGTGCTTAGGCTTAATCATTTAAAAGTTTAAACCTACCAAGTGCCTAAAGTGATTCTATTTTTGCAGAATTTAATAAAATTTTTAAGATTTTGTTATTTTTGTTGTCACCCTGAGCAGTGGTGGCCTTAGGAAAGGGGGGGCCCTGTGCAAATTAAATGGTGGGGCCCTTTTCTTTACACACCACTTTAGCACCGGCCGAAAACGGACATTCAAACCTTTTTTTCGCCCTAAATCAGGTGGTCTCCAAAAAAAAAAGATCTTCACCGAAATTGAGAGTGATTTTTCGGCCGAAAACGGAAATTCAGACCTTTTTTTCGCCCAAAATCAGGTGGTCTCCAAAAGAAAAAAAAAAAAAGGTCTTCACCGAAATTGAGAGTGATTTTTCGGCCGAAAACGGAAATTTTTCGAATTTTTGAGGTTTTGTGCTTAAAATACCCCCCCACCAAAATTTTCTACATCCGCCACTGGGGGGGCCCCCCAGAAATGGGGGGGCCCCTGTGCATTTGCACACTTTGCACATTCCTAAGGCCACCACTGACCCTGATACACCTTTTTTCGGTAATAAAGGCTTCATTTATCGATTCATTATATTTCAGATCCTCAGCTTCCCATCAACGTTGACCGGGCTTTAAGAAGCTTGGAAGCAGAAGCCGAAGCCTCGTTTGTGATAGCACCTCGAGTTATTATTGCTGGAAATTCAGGAAATAATGAAGTGGAACCAAATCTTGAAATCCTATTCGTAGTAGATTTGTCTGAAAATCCAGATGATGATTCCTTTGAACATTTTAAAAACTCGCTCAAGTTTGCTCAAAATTATGCAGAAAAAAGTCGAATAAGTTCAAAAAGTGATTCAAAATAAACAAATAAATATCGGTATTTTTTAACAAAATCAAAAGTCCCGAGAGCACCATACTTCTTATTGGACTGTTGAACTGGCTAATGCAATTTTTTTTCCAGGATAATCTTTATGATTAGTGGAGTTTGAATTCAACCGATTAAAAAAAGTGCTCAACAAGCGTAGGCCAGAGTGAAAATCATAACATAACCTAACTTTTGATTCTATTTAAATAAGACTCACCTGATGGCTCGATTACGGGGGAAACAGACTGTAGAGTTTTAAATTTTTAATTTTTAAAGTGTACTGTGTTATGTTAAAATAATCTTGAGGTTAATTTTTCATACGAAAATTTTTTGTATTTATGTTTTGTTTTGCGGAAATGAAGCCACACCGAACATTGTGCTCCATATCCATATTGGCCGGCACTATTACTACCGTAACAAACTAGCACTTCGTATCAATATGATTGGGTCGTATGTCGTATGTATGCATTCACAAAATAATTTCGAATACTTGAAGTCGACAGTAGAAGTGTTGAAGATTTTTGCTTCTATTCATCAAAATTCGTGAACTGTATGGTCAAAATTTAACTCAGGTGGAGTCATGACTTAGACTTGGTGATTTTAAAATTCATACTCATAAAAGCAATCAATCTGTGCAAAAAATTTTAAATCACGTCATTAACAAACGTCATCGTTTTTATTTAAACCAAAAAATCAATGGTGATGTTATAGGTTTATTGCAGACCGTAGCATATTGGCATTCAAAAAAAGTTTACTTGGACCTCAATAATGTATTTCTACTTGCTTTCACTGGATTTTTGTGCATTACCAACCATCTTGAGTTTCTTTCAAGCAAGCAGTTTTGAATAACTTCTCTAGGTAACTGCAAATGAACCAATCAGATGCGCATTCGTTCTCTTTGCATCGCAAGCAGAAGTCCATTACGAAATCCATTCTTGCTCGTTTCAAGAACTGAATGAAACTTTTGAAATAATTTTGAAAGATAAAGGTACTCCATATTCATTATCCGGTATATAATCTTGCATTGTTGTAGCACATACAATATAGAGTTCTCATTGCATTTTTGAAGACTTAGTGGGTGATAGTTCATGGCAGTTGGTTGTTTGTGACTAATTATTGTTAGAAGCAGAGCCGGATTTACTATATGAAACTTTAGCAAAATGCCAGAGGGCCTGCGCAATGTAAATCTAGCCCTGAATATTCGCCATTTTCACTAAAAACAATTGAAGTTTATTGTTTGCTCAAAAATTGACGTCCTAATTGGTCGAATCACCTAAGATTTTGGCTGTACTCCACATTAATAATTCTCCACAAACTTTTGCAACCGTTTTTGTTTTTTTGCAACAAGTTTTACAAGAAACTTTGTAATCTTTCAGTAAACATCAACAATCGTATCGGGTTCGGACGCAATACAGCAGCAGCAATTTCATTCCTATCTGAATTAGTGCTCCAGTCGTTCCTCAGAGATCCGGATATCGAACGTGATGTCTTTCTGTTGGTAAACGGTAAGACTTTAACCTAGCGTTTAGATATACTAAAAGTGGAAGTTGTTGTCAGCCTGTATACAGGCTAACAAGTTTTGAATGGTTTTGCTTCCTGATGAGAAAGTTTTTAGTCTGTTCGAGAATGCTAATAGCAAGCTTTACCAAAAATCGGCCGTTAGTTTTAGATTGCTGCTATAAAATATGCATCGTAATCAAGAGAAACGTATCGGTAAATCTCCTACGCCATAGGAAGGCATCCCACTGCTGCAGCTTTTCCAGCAATTCAAACAGAGCTTACTCGGAGCAGTTTTCGTTTTGTTTTAGGCTATTTTGGTATCTGGGAGTTCAACCTGGCCCTTTTCCTTCTTTCGGGGCATAAGTCTCGTGCGGGGGGGCCAGGCGGAATCTAATGGTGCAGATCTCGCTTTTTGCCCAAAAATCCAGGGGTGAAAACCAAAAAAAAGGTCTTTGGCGCGAAATCTTAGGCTCAGTTTTCGCGTTCACTTGTGTTTTTCATCCTGGAACGAAATTTTACTAACGCTCTCGGGGGCACAAGCAATATTTTTGGGAGCACAAGCCACGAAGTGCACTCCAGTGGCACCGGGCCTGTTACTTTCTTTCTGGACACAACCCTTGCTTGAGGGGCACACTTCTCACTTGGGGGGGGCACAAGCAGTAATTTGAAGGCACGGCCCCGAAATGCTTCCCCGTGGTGCCGTGGCTGGGCCTGAAGCACGCAAAACCGTTAAATATTAAAATTCTGGCCTGCAAACATCAAAACATCACAATTAAGTAATTGTCAGCATTTGATCACACAATTTGAAGTTTCATGAAAAAAAACATAAAGTTACACTTCTGTTATAATTTTCGAATTAAGATGGATGATGGTTTAATAAGCTTTGCTGATTAAAACTTTCTTGTAAAAAAGACAGCAAAAAGGAAGAAAATACGACGGGTGATCTAACTGACAAAATACTTGCGAGGCTTTTTAATGAGCATATCTTTTATGTGTCCGAATTTCGGTAGCTTGTGGGATAGCAGTTTGCGGATTATAATTTCAGATGACATGCTGGTTTTTTTTGCTGCAACGGAATTTATCTGTTTTATATTTATCTATTTTTAAAAGGATTTATCTATTTATCTATTTTTAAAAGATTGCAGAAATAGGTATTATGCAAAGATTTTAACTATATCTTACTGTGAAAATGAGTTTACGAGGTACATTTTATCCAAACCTAAGGTTGCGTTTGGTGTTGGCATCATGTGTGCATGTTGCATTTACTATTAATGTCATTGTACTTTGAAGGGGTTCTAGCGATTTGAGAGTGTACCGGGTATATTTGGGTGTGACTGATAGGTTCAACGTGGTCCGTTCGCGTGTTCAGGTTACCTATTCAAATTAATTATAGCAAATTAGTAAACAATCATTTCGATGTGTTTTATCTTATGGTCATTTTTTTAAACAAGTCATTTGAAAATGTTTTGTTGAATTAATCACTGTTCAAAACTTCTGCCGAAGTCTTCATGTTAACAGTAACTCAACCTGAATGTTTACGGTTCATGTTAACTATATTATGTTAACAATAAATAATGTATAATAATAATAACAATAAATAATGTTCATATTAACAATACCCAACAATCACACGGAAATTTCCGTGGTCACATAGAGGGGAACCCTTGTAGTAGGAATAGCCTATGGTTGTCCTTACTACATGGGTCCAGCGATTTTTCATTTGTCTTGTACCACAAGTAAAAAATCGTTTGTTCCCCTTAAAAAGCCTCTGCCACTGTGCAAGCCATTAAGGCTAGTCCAGTTCGGCCAAGAGTATAGTCCAGCTGGGGAATACCTTTGTTAGAGAATCTGAGGGCTGCCGATGAGAGCTAAAAGCTCGAAACAGCGCTGTCCAGCTCTGTGCATTTCATGACTAGAGCTGCAGTGTTAGTGATTGATCTGTCCACCTAACTGCCAGTGGAAGTCGTTATGATTTCCCAGGAGTCGACCATGAAGGACGTCAAACTTTCGGTTAACATTAAACGTTTTGTGACATTACTACTTTCTTAAGCGTTTTAGGATTCATATTCAAAAAACAAACTTGTGTGCAGTGCTGCCTATCATGCCATTGTTTCAACCAGGGTTCCGATCTTAGTTGAGCATTGGGAGGGATAATTTGCAATTTTATCCCAATTTTGCCCTATTTTCAACATTGGGGGGATAAACCTCGACCACGATTTTGTTCAGGTGTGGAAATTTAGTGAAGACATGCTAATGGAATACATTTTCTCCCCGAATTCAGGTGAAGACCAAAAAAAAAAAAAAAATTCTCCCCGACTTCAGGTGAAGGCCCAAAAAGAAAAAGGTTTTTAGCAAGAATAGAACACTTTTTTAAAAAATCTAGAAATAGTAGTTACCTAACAATAACCCAAATTCAGTTCTCCAGTGCTATTGTTTTGAAAAGAGAGATTGGGAAGTAGTTTCCTCCACTCTCGTGTAAAACTTGTGGGACAAATAGCCTGCCACTCCTTTTCTACGACGCGAATTTTAATCTTCGTTGTTTGTCGACAAATGAAAGTTGCAAAAGGAGATGCCATTAAGCCAAGCTTGAAACAGCGCCGCGGCATTCACATCTTACGCACTAGATCTCCAATTGAGTCTGGCTCAGAATTATTTATTTCGGAAAACTCTGCGCTACTGGCTCAGAATTGTTTATTTCGGAAAAAGACAAAATTTTAGGTGTAATTACGCCTTTATTCGCAAAGCTGGCTAGGAACCTTTACAGTTTACCAATTAAGGTACCATTTGTTTGCACTTAACCTGTACGCCACAAACGATGGAGACTTTAAACTCTGTCCCTTTTAATTGCTGAAATTCAAGCAGAAAATCTGTGAATACTAATTTTACATTATAGTCCTTGCTTTTCCCTATGGTAGAATCAAACCCTAATCTGTCGCCTCAATAGCAGAGCTCTATCAGTTTGACCACCGATTGGTTACTCGGGTAGTAATTCGAGTTGAATTCTATTCGCAGTCATTGCGACTATATGTACGCTGTTGTACATTTCTATAAAACTGAACATATAGGTATATTTAAGACATTTTTTTCTCTCTCTCAGTAAAATTTTCGCCTTAGGAATTCAATGTCACACAAGTTTTACCGCATCCGAGGTTTCGTGATCTTCTTCAAAGCCCAAACAATATTTTCGATAGTGACATCGCGATTCTGACACTCGATTGCCCCGCAACTTTCAATCAATACGTAAGTGAATGGTTTGAACATAAACAAACTAAGGGGCTAAAGAAGAAATTTTTATGTCGGGAAAGTTGATCCAACACAAAACATGATATTGTAGGATCGCCCCAAGCGATTTAAGGCAGTGTATGTACTGTAGCATTTTATATGGTAGAGTGTTTGTTGATGTTACTTATCTGTGTTAAGATGTTTTGTCTATCTCCGTTTTATATTTACAACAACAAAAAATTTTATGCTTTTAAAATCCAAAACAATTCTAAAAATAGGCCTGCCTACTGATGTCAATGGCAAAATAAGCTAGAGGTATGTTACGTAATAATGAACTAATTTTTCAAGGTCCGTCCGGTTTGCATCCCTCGAACACCGATTGAGGTCGAGCTGCCGCGAAGAAAGCCGAGAAGCGGAGTGATTGTGGGTTGGGCGGAGACAGGTAATAAACATTTGAAGTTTATGCTATTTAATTAGTAAGTAGGCATGTACTACATACTTCTTAATAGGTATGTTCAAATTTTGCTGAAATCTACTGCCTATTACCGAAATCTACAAGTTAGGCTTACCTAGCGCTACAGTAGTCTTAATAATTAGTATTTATATGCATGTAAACTCCTTAAAAGCAATAACGAACATTTCGATAATGACGTCTACCACGGTCGAGTTCTAAAAAACCGTGACAGTATTTTAACGAGGGATTCTAGTTTTTTGCAATTTAGCAATAAAAAACATTCAGCTATACCAAAACTTTAGTCAAACATATTCAATTGTAAACAATTATTTAAAGTTTAAGTTGTTTAGAGAAGCACTTGCATTTTAGAAGTTGTCAAAGCCACATTCATAATGATGTTCTAGAAAAAAAATTTAGTCAATGGCGGCATCGAACGTCGTTTGATGACGTCATCATTTGGATTTAGGCACTTTGTCATTCATTTAGCCTTGGGAGATGACAAGATCGAGTCAAAAAGCCATTTCAATACTGCAATTGCCAGGGGAAAAATGAAGATAATGTTATTTTGAATTGATTTAGGTCAACTCTTTTTGAGCAATAATAACGATTTTGATGGGAGTCGAGTTTGGACAAGATTTTAAACACCATTTCCGAAACAATTTTTACGTAACGTGCAGAAAGTGCAAAGTAGTAATTTTCAGACAGCTCTGATCATAAACTACATTGAAATTCCACTACTTATTCAATATTCTTGGTTACGTTGCTGCAGTCCTCGAAAAATGCGATTCACAACAATACCTCTGCCTGATCATTTAATTCATAAAAGCAGCAATTATATTATCATGATGTCTTTCTCGTTAGTAAAGAATAAATCAGGTAAAACTAATCAATCACTTATCAAAGAGATATAGCAAATTTTGTGCAATCTTGCTGAGAAATTATTCGGTAGGCATTGTGCTAAAGTTGCCGTGGGTCGTGAACAACATTTAATGTTTTCCTTAAATTGATGGAAAACGTCTTGCGAAAACATCAGCGTGATAAGTTTGTAGTAATTTTTTTATTTTAGTTTTAGATGCAGGAAGAGTTCTTCGTGTTAATCACGTTTCTTACGTCAGCATCCAGGTGTGTAGGGAAACCTATGTGCGGCAGAGCACGGAGCATCATGCTTTCAACCGAGTCAAGATAACCGACCGACAGATATGCACAGATGAGATGTAAGTATCAATGCAATGTGCCCTGTGAAGGTGTACACAAATTTATAAATTTGTGAAAAACTAATTTAAAACCTTAGCAAAAATATTCGTGAAAATTACAACCAAGAAAACTCAACCCGTGAGCTCTGCTTTAATCCTACCTTACACGGGGTGGAGGCATTTTTGCCCCCCACGACCCCTTTCCTCTTCAACCGGTGTGTTCGTGTTAAATCTCTTTAAGAAAAACATTTTTTTCAATTTAAGCTGACTTTGAGTCAACTTGCATTGCATACAACTGCTAAAAAGTTGAAGTCGCAAAGGTAACGGAAATTTTTCAATTTAAGGTTTCTCGAAGTCACTTTCCAAATTTTGAGCAATTTTTGGCCAAAATTTAACTTCAATGACGTCATAAAACGTTTTTGTGACGTACATACTTTGACTTGAGCATTTTATGATTCAGTATTAAAAAGCAAATGTATGAACAAAATTTGAACCGCTTCTAACGTAATTGCAAAAATTACGTCATTGTTTGATGAGTCATCCACTCAAAACTAATTTTCAGAAAAGTTTTTGTAAACAATTACCCGCATAACAAATTTAGTGTTTCCATGACTCATGGTTTAGTTGTTAGGTTGGGAAATATTTCGCACCCCGTGTAAAATACGTTGGTCAAACATCCAGTGTAAAATAGGATTCACTGGGTTACCAATTGTCTTTATTCTAAATTAATTTCTGTTGATCTTTCTTAAAATCATAAAAGGGTTTTTGGAGTTTGATTTATTAGCTCTTCAGTCATTGCCTTTTTTGTGAGGCAAGGATGTTTGTTGCTAAATTGAAAAAAAATTAGAAGTAAAGCTCGAGCAATTTTTGCTGTACTACATGTTTCGTGACGTTACTCCTTTCATTACCGGTGCTGAAGATGAGATGATTAGATTCTTAAATTGAACAGTAAAATGCGCGATCAAATTTTGGCTTTTTTTACTTTAAGACTATTAAACGTTTCAGTCATTTTATTAGCTCCAAGACGCAAAAACATTTTCCTCTGAAAAAATGCTGAAAATATTCAAAGATATTAAGATTGGAGGCTAAAGCAATTTTGCTACGTTCAACCATACAGTAGCACAAAGGATCAAATTTATTGTTTGAAGAAACTCGGACAAACGCTGCAAAGGCGTCGGTGGTGGCCCGATTACGTGGCGGGAAGGAGGTCGTTGGTATCTCCAAGGAGTTTTGGCATTCAACACCAAGCTGGGCACTTGTGATGAAGGATTGGATGTTGCAACGAAAGTTGCGGATTACCTTAAATTTCTTGATGAATACATCGTTGTTCCTACGGGTATGATAATATCTTAATTCTCTGCAGAACAATGGAGCATTTTTGATATTCTGAAGCAGATTCAGTTTGCAAATTAAACTCAAATTCTCTTACGCAGTTTTCTTATGTTTTTTTTTATGACATCGGCAGATCTCTACTTTGGCCTTATGTAAAAATACTTGCTAATGACGGTCCGAAATTTTGAAAATCATCAAAATTTCTCACTTCACTTAGATAAAGTAATAAAAACATGTTCCTGGCATGATTTTTCTCTTTGATAAACAGGGTGGTTGCTTGACTCGGTGACTGTAAGGTCTTTCGCAACTTCCCTGTCGCCTTCTTAAACGAATCCTAGTTAACTTCTACTTTGTTCTGTTACTGAGCGATGAAATAAATTTGTATTTTTTTCCATTTTCTTGATAATATGGAAGGTCTGGTTGTTACTTTGGAAGATTTATTACTTGACTGGTCGAACTGAGGACCGAAACGTTACACTCTGGCTCTTTTTTTTTGAAGTAATTGCAATTGCATTTTATTCGCGAAGTTGCGTTTGCCAGGAGACAGCGAAGGGATCTTTCGGTCTTCGAGTCAAGCTGCCACCTGCAATCTGCCCACTTTGCCTAATATACACGGTGGAGGCTTCACACTCTCCCTTTAATTGCTGAACATCTAGCAAGGAAGTTGTGAATACCAATTTTTATAATCTTTGGTTTGACCCGACTGGGAATTGAACCCGCGTCTACCGCTGCAGTAGCAAACGCTCTATCCACTCGACCACCGATTGGTTGCGCGAATGGCGATCGCATGAGATCAATAATTTATAAACGATAATAACTTTCCAAATGGAATTGTTAAAACGTTGATCAACTTTAATCCGCGGAATAACAAATGGCAAAATATTGGACAATTGACCAAGCGAAGTGCTTTAAACATAAAGAAGCACTTCTAGATTTGTGTTTCTGAAGTTCAAAAATCAATTAAATTTATTACCTCTTCAATTTAATTTATACCATGATCAGCGATGGACTTACCACACATTGTAGAAGATGGCAAGACTATTAATGAAGGGATTTTGTTTGCATTTCCCCCAATATGGGTGGGTAGTCTGATGCCGAAGTGGAAATTACGAGCCAAAAGTGGAAGCTATAGTCATTATGTATTTAGACCTACTTTACAGTATCGTTAAAAGGCATTCCTGCTTAGACATATTGTTAAATCACGTGCTATCAAATCTTTTTAGGCATTACTGAGTTTACTTCGTCAGTGTTTTAGTGAATGGAGCGTTTTCTACTAAAGCCGCGATGGCCAAGATAACTTGAAACATCAAGATGTAGCATGTCCAATTGTTTATTGTGCAAGTATACATTGATCAATTCATCATTGATGTGTTTTTCTTACTTTGTATTTCCAGCTTTGCGATGTCTTGAAACTCCTGCTGCTCCTCGAAACGGAAGAATATTTCAAAATTCGAGCGAACATTTCCAAATTGGAGATTCGGTTCGGTTATCTTGCGATGACGGATACAATTTGGTGGGAGCGAATCCGATAATCTGTCAGTTCGACGGAACATGGAGTAGCCCAATACCGAGTTGTCAAAGTAAGAAATAAGCAAAATAAAAAAAGCTGTGATGCAAATGACAGTTTGCTGCATTGGTTTTGGCTAACTTCAGTAATCAGTAGTCTTATTGAAATGATAAAATGTAGTAGCACAGCAATGGTGCTTATGGCTGCAATGAAGAACAAAACAAA
This sequence comes from Trididemnum nubilum, assembly GCA_963965965.1. Taxonomy (NCBI): domain Eukaryota; kingdom Metazoa; phylum Chordata; class Ascidiacea; order Aplousobranchia; family Didemnidae; genus Trididemnum; species Trididemnum nubilum. Next base: position 32,942,225 of record OZ014487.1, on the reverse strand, counting down.
ACAGATAGCAAAATGACCCTGCGGTCTTCGACTGACACTGTCACCTGCCGCGTAGTCGGAGCTTCACATTGACCTTCTAAAGCTGAACGTAAAGCAAGAAAACTTTTATTACCGGCACGCTTGCTGTGATCTTTATAGTTTAACCCCACTGGGAATCGACCCAAAGTCTACTATTTCAATTGCAGAGGCTCTATTCACCAGTGCTAAACCACTTATTTTCAAATCAAGTTTAAAGTATGGCTTAATAGACTTTAGTGAGTGTGGTCAAGGCGGTGACGTCAAAACGGAAGAGGAACCAGCAAGATTCGCACGGGAAAACGGAAGCACTGACGCACTGCCTCAATCGTGGCCCTGGCACGTGACCATTTCCCGATTTTTTGAAAATGTGCCTTTGCATCAGATTGGAAACAGAATATGTTAGTGACGTCATTAATGAATATTGCTTCTAAAAGAATTTGGAAAAAATTTTCATGATGTTGTTATTTTGGAGTTGTTGTAGACCAATATCGTAATTTACAATTTAAGTAGCGTTTTATAAACTGGTAAAAATGTAGGAACAGCCAGCCTCAACACAAACTTTACTGTTTTTAATGAAAAATGGTTAAAGATTAGCTTGCAAAGTTATAAGCAGAGGAGCGCATGTTTTGTTGCTATGTTCATTTTATTTATTTATTTTTGACAGAACAAGCATATAAAATTCAGAAAGAATACAACACAATTTTTTAACACTTCGCATTTGCAAGTTTGAATCCGATTCTTTGCCGCTGAGCCATTTGGAAAAGCATATCTTAATTTTAATTTTTCTATTTTACCCTATATATTTACATGGAAAAAGGGAGCAAAAATCCTCTCTTTGGGTTTTTTGTGATAAATCCTTTCAAAAAAAATCTTTTTTTTAAATTACCTTGAGTTAATGTCAAATTTATTGAACAATAACTCCTAAAAGTTTTAAGTTGCTAAGGCAAGGGGAAGTTCCCAACTTTGAGGTTTCCCGAAGCCACTTTTCGAAATCTGTTTGGCAAATATTTAACTTATATGACGTTATAAAACCTTTGACTTAAAAATTTAATAAATCAGTATCAAAAATAAACCTTTGTGCAAAACTTCAATTGTTTATGACGTCATTGAAAAAATGACATCAATTTTTGAAAATATGTTACTGACATCACTGTGATGATGTAATTAACTTAATAGTTTTTGAAAAATTTTGGTGAACACAAACCGGCGTGCCAAATTTAGTGTTCCCATGACTTTTGGTTTAGGAATTAGATTGGGGAGAATTTTGGTCCTCTTCTCCCACTCAGGTAAAATACGTTAGTCAAATAGCCCGTGTAAAATTGGGTAAAAAAAATCTGTTTTCCGCCATCTAGTTAGCAATAAAAATTTGGTTAAAACATTCAAATAAAACGTTTGTACGTTTATTGCACGTCAAATGTAAAGCAGCTCGAAGCTAGAAAATCATCGTTTAATTCTGTTACAGCTTTTTAGTTTACGTCGAGTAAACGGCCGACGTCCCTTATTGCAAGGGGGAGGCAGTTTAATAAACAACCAATGGGTTCTCTCGGTTGGCGATTTGTGCAGTAATAACCTCCAAAATACTCTCCTTCTCACGTTTGGTAGGCAACCAACCAATAATAAAATTTGATTTCGAAACATTAAAGACGGACAAAATTTTTAAAACAGATATCATTTTTTATTAAACGCTAAACGTTTTTGACCTTTCTTCTGATTATTTTTAGAACCTAAAGCAAAAACTAAAACTGTACTTCTTCTCAATAAATCATGATCAAAAACTAATGAAAAGCCAACTGAACTCTATTAAATGAAAAACCAAGTTTTAAATAAATTAAACTCTGTAGTAAACAGAGGTGGAGTCGAGGACACAAGGCTCGAGGCCAAGTCCAAGGCCAAGAACACAAAAAAAATCAAAGGCCAAGGCCAAGGACAGCCTTTTCGAGGACAGAACCTCTCGAGGCCAAGGAGAGGAATGCTCGAGGCCAAAGCCAACCAAGGACACAGCCGCAAGCGTTCTCCGAAAAAAAGATCTTTAAAATTTTTTTCAGGCGATCTCCTATTTATAAGCGAACCCAAAATTTTCGAATGGGGGAGGCCTAAACCACAAATTACATAAAATGACGTCATCAAAATTTTTCCAAAACGGAGGTTTTTGTGGGACAAAGGTATCGTAGGATGGAAGATCTGAAATCGTTGCTTGTTGGCACATAACCATGATTTTGCAAAGGGAGAGGACTTAAACTAATAGTTCAAAAATACAAATATCAAACTTTGAAAACGTGTTGAGAAATCTAGTGTAACCCAAACCTATCACAGACGGGGGTCTGGGGGCGGGGCCCCCAGCCGCCGGAGGCTTTGGGGGTCTGGGGGCGAAGCCCCCAGCCGTTGGGCAATTTTTCGTAATGTTTTGGAAAAAAACAGCTATTTTAATGCCATTGAATCACAATTCGCAAGTGTTCAGAGCCATTTGAAAACACTACATTTTTGAAATTTGAAAGCCAACTGAAAAAATGAAATTGTTTATTTCTTCTTTTACTTGCAATTTAAGTCCAAAACACGTTTAACATCTTGCATTTTGGAGCTAAATTTTAATTGTAACTGATTTGGTCCAGGTAGGGGGAAGTAAGGTGCACACTCTCTTGCAACATTTTAACAATAAATAATAATCCACTGGAAGATTTTCCTTAGAGATTTTGTTTTGTCATGAAAATAACCAGTTATAGGAGTACATGTTCGGCCAGGGGGCCCAGGCCCCCTCAATTAAAGTTCAATGATTTGTTCAATCAGCATTTTCCATGGTTAATTTTTTTTAAAGTATTTCGAGTGTAAAAACCGGCGAGGTTGGAGGTGAGTTACTGAATTGTTATTGAAAAATGGTACAATAGATGGTTACGTCTACTAACCATGTTATTGCCAGGCCGGATTTACATCGCGCTGGGCCCCTGGCACTTAGGAGATTTTCGCAACATCTTTCTGCCAAATATAGGTGAAGACCAAAAAAAGCTTTGCGATTTCAGCTCGAGGCCCTAAGCTTGTACTGCGTCATATTATGGTAAATCGGGACCTGATAATGCATTGCGTTCATAAAACGGCTAGATGTGGGCCTGAGATAGCTACGTTTAGGACAAAAACTATCCATTTCCTCCGGGTTATACGTTTAAATTGGCTGGCAAAAATTGAATTTAGGGGGGCCCGGTGCCCCAGGTTCAATATTGTTGTTAGTAACTGTTGTCAGCGAAAAATGGTAAAAAGAAACTGAAACTGAAGAAGCAATAGGCTTTTTGGCACATTTTTGTCATTGGTGAAATTTCAGTTGGGGGGGAGTGGGACCCCTGCCCCCCTTGAGTACGCCTATGCTCCAAAAGAGGAAAACAAAAAAGGTATTCGCAAAATTTACGCGAGTTTTCTGGCGTTTTCCAATTAAATTTTAACTGTTCAAAAAATAGTGCTGTCCTCGAGCCGAGGACAGGCCAATTTTCGAGGACTTGAGGCTTCGAGGCCAAGGCCAAGAACTTGACCTTCGAGGCCAAGGCCAAGGACTTCAAAATGTGTCCTCGAGGACGTCCTCGAGGCCAAGGACGTCCTCGAGGACTCCACCTCTGGTAGTAAACTTTCAAAAATAAAGCAAACGGAGATTAAGCTCGTAATCACCGCAAGTCCCGCGGCAAGCAAGATATGCCACGTGCATCACATCCTTCCAAACCTAGCGCTTGCAGAGACCACGAGTTCGAAACTCATCATAAGAATTGCCTGCAAATTGAAGCACAGGATGGTGACAATTTTCAGAGCAAAATATTACATGTTAAAATTTTAAAGACAAACTAACAAATGGTAAAATAATTCAACGCTAAAAAAATGAATTTAATGTTGAAAAACATTTGGCGTTTAATTAAGAATGATATCTGGTTATAAAATTTTGTCTATTGCTGCAATATGCTTGATAAAAAAAGGACTTAGCATAAGCTTTTAAGAAAATTGAATCAGAATGATGTAGCATATACATTTTATTGGAGAAAGAACATTTAATGTGTTTACATCCTTAATGAAAAATATGTTAAAATCAACTATAATTAGCCAAATAATAGCAATGAACAGAAAGACTAAAGTCATTCTAATGATTTATTTACAATCAAAATATACGTACGTTTTTGCCTTTTATCAGACCTCTTCAGGTAATAGTTAAATTATTGCCATGTTAACTTCAGACTAACCGGAAAGAATGAAATACAAAAACCAAGCGATATCAAGGTTTCGAGTGACCGCGCATTAAAACAATAAAAATCATCAATCGCATTAACAATTCAACATTTATCTACTAATGGAAACTAACGAAATTCTTGGGGAAAAACAGCACAGTAATCAACACGCGTTACTATCATTTGTACACATTTAACAGAAAGAACGATTCATGCGCACATAATTGTTTCTTTTAGCTAGATCGATGTTTATTTATCACTAAAGCTTCATGAATTTTGGCCTGAAAATCTGATTTACATTGTTTTAGAACCTCGAAACAATTTAAGTCGTGTCGCACATTAGCACAAACAGTACACGAAAGTATATGTTGTTTAATCGCACTATTGTTATGCTGACTGGCCACATTCAGGTGCTCTCCCACTCTGGTACTCAAATGTCGAGTTGACTTACCAATGTAAGTTAAGTTCGAATCACACGAACATGAAAATTTGTAAACGACAATTGAGCAGAGCAAGAGAAGCGTGCGCGGCTTTAGCTGAAAATATGTTCCCGTTTTATTTCTAAATAGCAGATACGTTGACAACAAATTCGACATGAAATAATTTTGCTAAAAGACTAACAAAACGCATGGATTCTTTTCCAATATATGATACGTTCAAGTACTCTATAGGATTAGTTTCACTACTCTAACGATCAAGCAAATCAATATCAACAGTCAAAAATCGTTGCAAATTTTTGTTGAAGAAACAAATCGGATAACCGTGAAAGAGAGATATTTACCGTAGTTTTATTACATCATTCTTAAATACCAATTTAAATGAAAAATAAGCACAATATAAGCCAGATTTCCATTTCAAGGGGAATAAAGCATCAAAATGTAGCAAAAGACCAGTATGAGTAGTTTTGTGCCACGTCCATGTGTCGCACCCATTTTTCTTAACCTTGATTTGTGCGTCAAAAAACACATCAATTCTGAACCATATTTGAAAGTAAATTTTATGTTTTTGTGGTGAGAATTCAAGATATCTAAAAACTTTAACAAGATTAATTGGTTTCAAGAACAGCAAAAATGTCACCAACATAACGTAGATAGAATAAAGGATGATTCGCAAAGGCATTCACTGCTTATTATCTTTTTCTCTATTATCATCATCTCCATTTTTCTCCATTCTCCATCTCTAACGATTTTTGACTGTTGATACTGATTTGTTTGGTCGTGAGCGTAGTGAAACTAATCCTGTGGTGTGCTTGAATGTACCATGTATTGGAAAAGAATCCATGCGTTTTGTCAGTCGATTAGCAAAATTATTTTCTGTCAAATTTGACGTCAAGGTATCTGCCATTTACAAAACCTTCAAAATGGGAACGTATTTTCAGCTGAAGTCGCACACTCTTCTCTTGCTCTGCTCAATTGTCGTTTACACATCTACATGTTCGTATGATTCGAACTTAACTTACATTGACAGGTGAACTCGATATTTGAGTACCAGAGTGGGAGAGCACCTGAATGTGGCCAGCCAGCATAACAATAGTGCGATTAAACAACATATACTTTCGTGTACTGTTTGTTCTATAATGTGCGACACGACTTAAATTGTTTCGAGGTTCTGAAACAATGTAAATCAGATTTTCAGGCCAAAATTCATGAAGCTTTAGTGATAAATAAACATCGATCTAGCTAAAAGAAACAATTATATGCACATGAATCGTTCTTTCTGTTAAATGTGTACAAATGATAGTAACGCGTGTTGATTACTGTGCTGTTTTTTCCCAAGAATTTCGTTAGTTTCCATTAGTAGATGAACTGTTGACCTGTTAAATGCGATTGATGATTTTTATTGTTTTAATGCGCGGTCACTCGAAACCTTGATATCGCTTGGTTTTTGTATTTCATTCTTTCCGGTTAGTCTGAAGTTAACATGGCAATAATTTAACTAATACCTGAAGAGGTCTGATGAAAGGCAAAAACGTACGTATATTTTGATTGTAAATAAATCATTAGAATGACTTTAGTCTTTCTGTTCATTGCTATTATTTGGCTAAATAAAATACCTACGTTATTGAAGTTACAGTAATCAACTATATATTAAGACTAACATTTCAAGTAATACTAACATTAATTTTGATTTTCTATAGTCCAATCTCCTTACCATTACTTTTACCATTCATTGCAGGGCTCCACCAACTGCCAAAAATGGAAGACAACATTCTCCCTCCATATGTTTAAGTTTACACCGCTGACTCTATCATAGTCCACTCAAACTTTACTCAAAAATTAGATTATGATGTTTGTTTAGTAAGTTTGCTTTTTATCCAAGTTAAGAGACAATCGCAAACGACTTTTGCTGCTTTTGAGTCAAACTTCCACTTGTCCATCACACACGATAGACGCTCTACATAGTAGCCAAGTTTTTAACGCTAAAATGTCAAGAAAAAAATATGAGTACTTATTTTACAGTTTTTTAGTTAATCCGACTATAAGAATCGAACCAGATTCTAATGATTCAGCAGCAAACTTTCTATTTCTTGCTCCAACTTGTTCACTGTGACTCTTATGAAGGCAATTTAAATTGATTGATTGATTGACCTATATTTGTCCTCCACTCACCAGGAAGCCACAGTGGTGCTTCTGCTGTGGACAAAACGTTCTCACCCGTGTTGGTGTTGCTTGTATTTCTAGCTTTCCGGTTGACGTTTCACTTCTTACCACGTAAATTTGCTGCTTGTTTGAAGCCATCAAGCAGAGATAACCATTGTGAAGCGTCTTATCCAGGGATGCAACAGCGTGAACAGGATGCAGATTAAACAAAGATCATGCCATTATGAATACGTTTACGCCTGAGCAAATTTATGCTCATTGCCCAATACAATTAAACTGAAAATGAAATATTTCAATGCCAAAGGTAAGGTACATATTACGACAGTCGTCATCTTTATGACTGAATAAACCATATGGTATTTAGTGACCTAGTGGTGGATTACACTACTACCATACTGATGCACTGTGATACAATCATTTTGCTTTTCCAAAGTGGAATATTGAAGCTGCTTTGCCAATATGGTGTGAGAACTTTACTATAAGTATATTTGTGGAAATGGAGTGGTGGTGTCGAAATACGTATTTGTCCCTTCTATTTCAAGGTTCACTTATAACTAGGCTTTATGACATTAAAAGGAGAAAACATTAATGAATAAACAAAGCGTTTTATCCATACGTACGAAAATGCGGTTCTCAACAACAAATAGTAAGGCAGTTCCAACCATGCAATTATTGCACAACAAACTCAGAAAATAGATGGACATCAAACAAGCTATTAGCCATTTAGTTCAACCCGTGAAGCTGCGAAAACAATTTTAGATCAAAATAGGAAATAAATACATTCAACATTCAAATGAGAGTTTGTTAGCTACTAACATAAGCTGTTGGATAAACTACACGGCTGCCATCCGTCCTGTTTGTTTGCCCTGCATGGAAGGAAATTGTTTGGAAAAATATCTGCGCCGACGAGGACAGCTGCGAAGAAACGAGAATCATGCAGAGCGATGCTCAATCGAAAGTAAGGTGCCATTGTTCTCAAGGCGGAGATGGCTCAGTTGGAAGAGGGTCAGATTAGTGATCGAAATGTTGCTGACTCCTGGTTCGAGTCCCGAGCTGGGCAATGCGTTGTTGTGTTCTTAAATTGACTAAATACTTCACGAATATTTCCCTTCGGTGCCGAGTAACCAACCTATTGTGGTGGATCTGCTAGACGAAAGACTTTTTAACAGAACTCAAAAATGGTTCTAGGGGTGTTGTGTTGATATGCACTGATTGTTTGGTTCGTAAGCAAGAATGAATAAATTTTAGAGTTTTGAGAAAACATAAAATTTTTGGTTTTTTACTCATTCCTAGAAGAAGCGCAAGAAAAAACCATAATGGGGCTGATGTGGTTTGACTCACCGAGTCTATTGCTTCAGCAGTATTTGCCCTCTCAGAAGTATTTGTAGACTCTCTCAGAAGTATTTGCTGCACTCTGATTATGCAACAATAATAAACAAGTGTGAGTAATAAATAATAAACATAATAAACTGATATATTTTTAGAGAACGAAATAAAGCGGCTGAGTATTGACAACGCATTAATATTCTCAGTCGGTTTTGGGCAAACGGAGCCCCTCTTGTTTGAAGAAAGAGAAGCATTTCAAGCGGAAAATGTTCTGCAGCAGCGATTGCTAAGGTTACACGACGACGATTAGTAAGTGTAGGGTTGGGTTGAATTTAAGGGTTCAACGTGCATCCGGGTCACGTTGTTAGGTCCTTGGATAACACGCTTTCCAATAATTATCTCTGCATGGTGTTTTTGAACAAGCAGAAAGTTCAATGGACACAAATTTAAAAAAATCCTCTGAAGCATTGAGTGCTGAAAACTCTTAAGCAGTAAAGCAGGTGCCGATTCCTTAAAGCACGAAGTAGTTGTCGCAATGAAAAGTGAGTGGATCATTCAGTACTTTGACTCTGACGCCGTCCGGCGATAGTAGGTTAAGTATGCATTACAACGACAACAATCATAATGTTTGTTTTCGGGGGGAATCAGTCTTATTTTTGGCGGCAATAACTCTAGAGCGTCTCGGATTAGTGATCAAAAGGTTGTTGACGTTCGGTTCCCAAACTGGCGATGCGTTGTTGTGTCCTTTAGAAAGACGCTTAACGATTATTTAGTTAGTTACTAAACTAAACAACTATCCTTTATTTTTTAACTAACTGTAATTACCTATTGAGGTCAAGCAGCACACCCATTGTGGTGGTCGCAGTCTGACAAAAGACTAGCAAATGAACCATAAAACATGCTCTGGATTGGCGTGGTTTGGCAGATGCAGATCGAATGCTTGTTTTGTATGCATGAATGTAATGGTTTATTTGGTAGGAAGACAAAATTTTAGGCATCTTATACTTTTATGTTTTCTTTTCTACCGAAAATTTTGACTCGTATTGATTTTTGCGTATTTTTATCTGTATAATGAATTTTGAAGTGTTTATCAGTATCTGTGTATTAAATTTGCATCAGTTTTTATATGTTTCAGAGTTAATCTATTTGCTTTAAAGAAAATGCGTTTTGTAATCCGTATTTGTTGCAGTTCTGCCTTTATCCCGGTGAATGCCACATAACGCAAATGCAAAGCTATTTTATGTGCGCTGAAAAAAGATTCAATGGAAATCCATGTTGTATGTAAATAGCGGGCAACTGATTTACGTTTTATGATTGCTGCGCACACATCAGTATGATTGTACTTGCGGTCTTGATATTGCATTTGCAATTTCATCGGCAAAAATTACTACAATACTGCAAAAAAACATAGTGAAATTCTTGTGTAAAATACTTTAAAAAGATATGGCAAAATTCTTGCATATTTGTTTGTAGTTGTAGTGATTTTGCCACCAATCGAATTCCATGGCCTTCCGAACAATCAGCTCCCTCTTACACGGATCGAATGTTGTGCGCCTCTAGTGAAATTCCTGGCGTTTTAATCGATAATTGTGTTAGTGATGGAGGTGGCTCAGTTATCAAAGAGGTAAGTACCTATGCCACGGGGATTCAAAATCTGTCACGCACTTTTTATTCTTCTTGCTGTTTAGATTTCATTTTTATTGATGGTGGACGTAGGAATTTAAAAACTTTTTAAAAACGTTTAAATGAAAAAAAAAGTTTAAAAAATGTTGAATTCGAAACGTTTAAAATTTTTTCTATTTTAACTGAGGCTTTACTGTTTTTATTCAGATTAGTTCGAGGATACAAGTTTATTTTAACCTCAGCAAGAATATTACAAGTTTTACTATGGTCAAGTAAACTAACCACCTCCTTCCCAAATACAAAATAACGGTAAACGAAGACGTTTTTCAGTTTTCTTTCGTTGATGAAAATGGTGATTCGAAGTGCTGGTTGCAAATAGGACTCATCAGTTGGGGCTTTGGGTGCGGACAAACTGTTACAATCAACGGAACCCAAGTTCAAATCCCCGGCTACTTATCCAACGTCGCATCCATGATGAACTGGATCAGAATAACAATGGAAGAAAACTGAACTTACACCACAAAGGCTACGTTTCATTTGTTGCTGCATTTTTGATCTAATACAACGTTTCTATTTACGGCTTGTTACTAAGCTTTATGAGTTTCAATTGGACAAGGTTTTTAAATGTTTTCTCCAATATACTTCATATAAACGCGGTACATATGACATACTTTGTGATTCTAAAAGTTTTCTGAAGTCTGTTTGCTTGTTGCTGTGACAGCGACTGAAGAACCATGCTACAAACCTTCGATCATTATCGGCTGCGTGGCCAATAGGGTAAAGACGACGTCTTAACGATTACCTTGATTGTACGATTTGATGTCAACCTACACACTGGTCTCGTTGGTTGGTCTTGGATAAGATGATTACAATGATTATCTCTGCTTGGTGTTTTCAAACAAGCAGCAAATTCAGTGAACAAGAATTCAACGAAACCCACAAGAATATTGCATTACTGGAAACTCCTAAGCAGGTGAGCATTCCTCCAAGCACGAAGTAGTCATTGCAATGAAAAGCGCGCTGATCATCCAACAGTTAGCGCCTAACACTGTCCGGTGACAAGAGGATAAATGTACGATAACTAGAACAAGCACAAAAAGTTAAAATGTTTACTTGATTAATACAGTAGAGCGAATATAGAAAACTTTACAATAGCATTTTTACAAATTGTAAAACTCCAACCAAGAGGAGGTCAATGTCTTCAGCACCTCATTCTCAATGTTCGCGTTGAATTAGAATCAAATACCAAGCTTTTGGAATTCGATTTTCCAAGAATTTAGATACCGCGATAGAAAGAAATCAGCACAATTTAATTAGCCACTGGATGAATAATAAATAGGCACCAGAAGAAAATATAAAAAGATACTGTAAACAACAATAAGAGCGCATTTGGCGGAAATCAAATTTAACAGATATTGCATCATTTTATTTACAGTAAGACATCACATGATACAAAGAGCTCACTGAATGAACTAACTGACAATTACTTGGCCGCAAATGAAGAGCCCTAAGATTGGGCGAAACAGCTGTCTAAGGCATGTAATTGGAAATTACTTTAAATTGAACTGTTATAATTATCTCTTTTAATATTGCACTTACTTAATAGTTTCGGAAAAAAATGTGTTATGATCTGGTAAATTTGCGATTCCTTACCTTTCTACGCTCCTGTTCATACCTGTAGTCCTAGCTACACTGACGAGAAATAAAAGACCAATGTCGATAACAAAGCAGGTGGTGTATGTCTTATGCTGGTAATCGAAGGTTTGATTGTGCCTATAAGACTCTGGATACTGTTTATAGCTTATCATTAATTTTCTCACTACATTATTCTTAATAAATGCACAGTTTGTTTTTCTTCGTGAAAATAGTTTTGCGGCTCCGAGGGATTTTTATTTTATCGAGTATTGGTTAAAATGGCTCGTTAAGTGCAAAAGGTTGCCGACCCCTGGTCTAAAGACTGAGAGCTCAATAATACAAAGTGTGAAGCTTCCATTGTACGGATGGCATACATGTGGCAAATGGACTCGAAAATCGTCACAACATCACAATTAAATTATTATTAACACCATAGTACTGGGTTTAAACAGCCAAAACCAAGCATGCGAAGAGACATCCTTTATAGCTCGAGAGGTAGGTCAGTGGACCGGTAACCCAAAGACTGCAGTTTTGAATCCTGTTGGAGGATAACTTTGCAGTCGCCGTTCAGGTGGCTCTTCCCCAAGCTTCCGCGCTTGTAGCCTTTAAGCCAGAAGCACGCAAAACGATTAAATGTGACATTTGGTATACTTTAATAAGGATTTGGTGCGAAATTTAGGGCATATAAATGTCTTTTTGCAGCTTTGGGCACAGTATTTTTTCAAGAAAACTTGGGCACTTGCCGTTGACCAAAAGTTGGGGGAAACACCGTAAATCTTTAGATTTTTTGGCAAAGCAAGACTTACTAAGTTTCTTTCTCCTTTAACTCCACCGCCTTTTTCTTCTTCCTTTCCATCAGTTGTCGTTTGCGGCTCCTATTAATCTTACCGCTCTTTCTATAAGTAATAGTTAGCATTATTGCAGCACAATGGTCTGTTCTACACACCTACTTGTGCTGCTGTTCAACGTATGGTCGTAATGAGTGAATTACAGTATAATGTGCACTAAGATTCTTTGTGCAAGGGACAACAAAGAAACCTTAGGGTCTACTCAAGCTTTCATATGCCAGCAATTTACACAGAACGATTCACACTTATCCTTCAACGCTAAAAGTCAAACAGGAAAGCTGTGAACCAGAGTTGTAAACGGGCCGACTAGTTCCGGCCCGAACCCGAAAATATAAGCCCGAACCCGAAAACTAATTTGAGGCCTAAATTATACCCGAAAAAACCCGAAAGTGAAGTTAGGTCCCAAAAATTTAGCAATGTTGCCAAGTTATTTTAGTTATATTTTTGTGCACCTCAGACAAAAAGTAAGTCTCAGGCCCGAATTAAACCCGAAAGTTTGTCAACTCTAGGCTCGAACCCGAACCCGACCCGAAAAGCCCGGCCCGACTTACAACTCTGAGGTGAACATTAATAGCAAGTTTTATGCCAACTCAACTGGAACTCAAAGCAGCGCCAAGCATACCTCATGCTAAGCTGAAACACCTGAGAAGCAAACATGTTGGGCCGCTTAACGATTCAAATAATCCAAATTATTCTGCATTTTTAGCTTTGAAGATATTATAAGGTTTTAGAGGAACGTAAGTTACTTAATGTATTCCTTCATTTTGGCTGTACCCTTTATTCTTAAAACAATTAAACCATCTAATGGTTTTATCGCTAGAGATAAGTCATCACTAACACTAAAAAAACTCCTCCTGCACTTTCATCCGAAATGCATCGTTTCTAGTCGATTTAATTTCCTTTTCTGAGTTGATTCGTTGATAAACTGAGCCCTGTAGCATGCAAAATAAACCTTGTCACCTAAGCACTTTATGCAGTACAGCAGTACATTTTCAAAAAATTTTCTCTGCTTTAGCAGGTAATATAAATCGTTTAGTTGAAGATAAACAATCACCGTAAAATAAAATATACTCGTATACAAAAACAATTTCCTCTTCTTAAAAAAAAAATCAGCATTCGAAATATTAGAAAAAATTGATTTTATTTTTTACTTTTATAAATCCAATTCTCTTTTCTATAAATCAATGAACATCAAAAATCTAAATTAATGGATTTACAAACCACTTCTTTTATACATTTTTTAATTATTTAAACAACTTCAGAAGTTCGAAAAAATAATAGATTTACATTAACCCATTTGTGCCTGGCGTCCTATATATACAGTATAACGCCTGCATAATTTAGAATTGCTCTTTTTGTATTATATTTTTGAATATAGCTGAAGTTGGACTACGTTTATGAATAAATTTGGCACATATGACAGTAGTTATTTTTTTTAATTGCGTCATCAGGTAAGACGTGACGCCATTTTGAAATTTGCCTGATTTTGCTTTTTTGAAAATCTTGAGAGTGCATATAGAGTTGAGCCAATAACTATGCATTTCCACAGAAATACTGAAAAAATTGTCAAGTGTATTTATTCATTAGTAATTTTCCTGTTCTATGGTAAATGTTAAAATTTTTCTGAACTTGGAGTTTTCGAGAAATTTTATTTGAAATATTGGCGTCCTACATATTGGTCGCTAGGCAAACGTGATAGCAAAATGTGCGTCGCTGCGATACAGCGTATGTTCAAGTAGAGTTTGCAAGTCGCGCTTCTCACGCGCTATAAACCACAATCTTCAGCAGCGATCCCACGCTATTGTATTTACTAAAACAATCAAATAGTTGCTTATATTTTTAAACAAATAAATAAGACTTGCAAGTACGTGCTTGCAAGTCTTCTAATCAAACTCTTTCATCTGATTCTGCTATTGAACTCCTTTTTTTTTAATCCCACCTGCGCTCAGCATCAACAAGTTTATCAGTCTTGCCAAAGATAGCACCGCTTTTCATCTTTACGCCATAGATGCCATCAACCTAATTCTAATCATTGACGCCTACTCGTCTAATCAGCTCTCCTAAAACATAAATCTCTTTATATCATATCCGGTCTTCTTGCTTTTATTTATACTTTACGATGTTTCGCAATGAGTGTTAGAAAATTTGAGACAAAAACTTTTGATCAGAAAAATTTTAGTCAGAAAAGCCATAGACAAAGGCAGAATTTTGTTTGTAAAAAATAAGTTATGGTGCGTGATTGTTTTCAATATTTCGAGTACGAATGTAGATGTATAAAATGTAATACTGTGCATTTTTTTTAGATGAAATCTTCACGTTTTTATGGTAATTGTAGAAATAAAACCCCTACATCATTGAGTAGAATATTAGATTTAGCAGAGGAAAATGCTTTGCCCTTTCGCAGTGAAGATGACCAATTTTCGGTAACTGTACTTTCACCAACAAATGCCACAGGTTATATTACAGACGAAGACTCAGGAAATGAGGATGGAGCAGGAACGATTAACAATTTACCAGGGAGCATACTTTTAGCCCCAGCTCTAATTGATGATAGCAGTTGTAAAAATGTCGAAAATATTGAAGAGACAGAGGGGCCACCAAACAAACGAAAGAAACAAACTGACAAGCCAAAACAAGACTGGGTCAAAAAAAATCTGAAAAGTGAGTTGCCAGAGTGCACGTCAGATGATGACAAAATTGAAGAATTACCAAACAAAAACTTGACCCCCAAAGGATATTTTGTACTATTTCTTGATGGTGAAGTTTTGAATTTAATTGTAGATGAAATCAATCGGTATGCTTCCCCAAAAAATTGAAACTTGACTGTTGAAAAGCATGAAATAAAATGTTTTATTGGCATATTATTTTTATCTGGGTACCTTGCTCCAGCTAGACAAAGACTTTAGTGGGAAAATGCTAGCGACACGCATCACGACCTTGTTACTAGTGCTACGAGAAAAGACAAATTTGAGGCAATTTTTAACAACTTTCATTTAGCTGATAACAACTGCTTAGATGAAGAGGATAAATTTGCAAAACTCAGACCGCTAATAAAACTTTTTAATAAAAAGTTCCAACGTCACTCACCAAATAAAGAACTTTACAGTTTTGACGAATCAATGTGTGAATATTACGCGCACCATGAATGCAAGCAGTTTTTGAGAGGTAAACCAATACATTTTGGTTTTAAAATTTGCTGTGGAACTACGCCGCTGGGATACTTGATTTGGTTCGATCCTTATCAAGGAAAATCAGCATTATCACGACTGCAAGATAATGGATTTGGGCTTGGAGGAAATCTTGTCAGCCATTTTGCAGATGTTCTATCCGGATGTGGTAAAAAGTTTTTCCACCTATGCTGTAATAACTTCTTCAATAGTGTGAAACTCGTTACTACGCTAACAGACAAATTAGTAAAAGCAACTGATACAATTCGTGAAAACAAAACTGGAAATTGTCCACTGACCTCAAAGGATGCTTTGAAAAAGCAAGGACGTGGAAAGTTCGATTTCAAAACTGACACCTAAAACGACGTCCTAGTTTGCAAATGAAATGACAATCGTGTGATAAATTTATGCTCAAATGCTTCTGGGGTCCATCCCATATCTAAAGCCTCTCGATATTCTTCTTCTGAAAAGCAGAGGGTGCAAACTGACCAACCTTTTTTGATCAAGCTCTACAACGAACATATGGGGGTTGTTGATAGAATGGATCAAAATGTTTTAAAATATCGACTTGATATGATAAGTAAAAAATGGTACTGGTGTCTGATTTCAGATATGCTCGATGTTTCCATCAACAATCCCTGGCAACTACAGAAAATTTGCAATAATGAAAATCCAATGGATATGCTTCAGTTTCGACGATATATTGTTAGAACGTGTTTGTCTCAATATGGCAAGTCGCCTGAAAAAGAATGCGAGGAAAACCTCAAAATGTTTTATCGGACATTCGGTATGATGGATATAAGCATTAGGTAATACCGAAAAGTGGACAAGCGAAATGCCGTCACTGTCACATGAAAACTACAATAAAATGTGAAAAATGCGATGTTGGCCTGCATGTAAAATGCTTCAGAGATTGTCATAGTCTGTAATGTCTTTTCTGTGATTGTCGTACATAGAGAACTGTTTTGAGAACTCTAAAATGCTCTCATCAATTTCATGTTTAGTAAAAACTTTGTTATGCTTAATTGGTTACTCATCGAAATCTGATGGTTACTCATCGATAAAATATTCATTATTGCTTCAAACGGCACAGACAAAGCAAACAATAAAAGCTGATTACACAACACGTACGCATTACGCTCACGCATCTTCAAACTTTGCTAAAGGAGTTGCCGAGCGTCCTACATGTACGACGGCTTTTATCTCAAAAAGTACGCAATAAATTTTTTAAAAAATCAATCGGAAAAAATTCCATAAATGTTCACGAAGCAATCTTCAAGTTTTTATAAAAATATTTCAAGTATTTCAACCTTGGGCACAAGTGAGGTAATAAAGGAATTTAAGTCACCAATCACAGGACCCTTGGGGAATTTTCAAATTAAAGGCAAATGAAGAATTGATTTCAGATATCATCATTCAGATATCAAATGAAGAATTGATTTCAGATTTCAGAGTACCCAATCCATGTTTATTAGGTGCACCTGCAGTTTTTTTAAATTTTTAGAATTTTAAGTGTGCCTTATGGTCCAAAACATACAGTAATACGGTAAGTAATAAAAGCGTTTTTGCCACATCCGTTTTTCCTTTATCTTGGTCTCAACTCAACCACAATTTTCTATCAACTGAGACTGACAAGTGATAGAATGTTGTTCGTAGAACGGGTGTGTTTTACTACTGAACCTTACATCGCACTTGACTCCTTTTGGAGCAATGTATTCCGGATGTACTGCTTGGATAATACCAATAATGCTTTGGGCAAGAATCGAGCCAGTTCCACAACAAGAATGATGCAAAGTTCGTTCCCCAAACACAGCGACTTAGAAAGACAACTAACTTTGCTTAGCTGACATTACAAATCTTGTGTAGTATGTGAAACATTGATCTTCCTTCAGATTCTAGTCAACGGCGATCGTACTTTCTGGCTCAAGCTCGTTGCCCCATCAACTAAGTTCTTTCTTTTGGTAAATCCATAGAACCCAGAAAATCGAATTTTTTTAATTTACAATGTTCAAAGTAAGCAATGATGCAGCGAAAAGCAAACCTTTGTACGCACGAAAAAATCCTCACTTTTGCTGAAAAGTCTGCTTATCACTGGCGTCGATTTTTTGCTAAAGAAAGCAAAAAGCAGAGGGCAAGAATTTTTTGTCGGAGAATTTTTTGTAAGTGTTTTTGCGGGAGTGACAAATGTGGCTTTTGTGACCTTCTGACTAGCAGATCCTCCCACGTATAATCGCAATTTTGAGCTCTAGCACTGTTTGTCGTGCCTATCTGTTTGCAACATTGCGTTTAGTTCACGATGACAACATTTAGCGTAATCGCATGTTTTTTCTGTTTATAATTAAATTCTTCTAGTCGACAATGCAACAACATAGTTATGATGAGATAGTGCCGATGAATTTTCGTAAATTGAGTATTTCTAATAAAGCCTGGGCTACACTCCAAACTGTGTGTAAAATTGTAAGTGTACGAGTCGAGTGTATTCTTAGATTAATATTTTAGTCAACAGGCAGCTTGTATACGCTGGTAAAGCATTATACCGGGCATACCAAATTTTTGTTTAGAGTAAGCAAAAAATACGCTTGTACGCTCACGATTTTACTCGCAGTGAAGACCGGGCCTAAGCGCGGCAATCACAGATATTTCCCTACGAAGCCATTGTGATACTTGCAAAGCGCATAACATGAAAACCCCAACGAAAACTTTAGATACTATTGCCTAATTGTTTAGCGCGAAAAGCATATCTTATTTTAAAAATCTCAGCATTATAATTAAACAAAGTTGCTGAGATGTAAAGTATGCTAAATCAACTTTACAAAAATCTTCTTCTTGAACGCAGATTTGTAGAGCAGTGAATCGGTAATCCATAAAATCGAACTCCGAAAAACAGTTTTGGTTTCATTTTTAACACATAGTTGCCACTGTAGGCCCGGTCTACACTAGGCGTACAAAATGCAAGCATACAAGCATATTCTTTGCTTTAGGTATTTACTGTAGCATGGTAGCAAGTGGCAAGCCGGCGTATGAATTTTCAGTTTAAACTTGGATAAAATCGCATCCTCCCGAATTACAAATTTACGCCAAATAAAAACTGTGTCTTAGCGATCTTTTTAAGGTTATGTGGAAATTGGAGAGAGAATGCACAAAAATGCCTATACATATCTAAATTCCGAAGTTTCTGGCTGCGAACACGAATGTAATGTGTAGTGTAGTATTTTCAATAAATATGTAGACTTTTATCAAAAAAATATCCTTGAGCTTTCTGAAGAAATGAATATTTTATCTGTGAAAACAATTACGCATTTATTGCTTTGAAATAAGCCGAGTTATGTAAAAAGTAAATGAGGCTGACGTGGTTGGGTGCGTGTTCCGTCATTTTGTTTCAGTTAATCACACACAACAGTAAACTTTAAAGATTATGTCTTATTCAAATAAAATACAGAAATTAATCAGTTAAATCAAGGAAGAAATAATCCAACTTACAATACACTTTAACTTAATGAATAATTTCTTAATAATAAATTTTATCGTCAAATGCATGAGCTTTTCCATACGTTGTCTTCTCTCAGCAGCACATTCTCATCTAAATGACTAAAATTTTTTGCTCAGAGAATTTCAAATTTATGGAAGTTGCAAAACAAAACTATGTTTCAAATTGATGTGAAAACGGACGTGAAAGTTTTGCAATTTTAACTTAGCGTTGTCAGAATATAAAAATATAAAATTTGTCATTTAACTACGACAATATCCTCCTCCAGAAAAGGAATCATTTTTTTATTACCAAGCAATTTTCAAAAACTTGCTTAAATGCGGCTTTAAACAACTGAAATCAAATAAAAACGACAGCAGCACTAAATTTAGCAAATTTGAAATACTGTAAGTACAAAAATACTCAAAATACGTACTTTGTGTTCGGGTATTACTTCAAAACAAACACATCTCATATTAAGCCTGAAAAAATACTTGCGAACTCAATCCAAAAAGAATTCTGTGATTAGATAGGTGCAATGTGTCCATATTCCATACGGATGAATAATTGAACTGATTGGAGTGGCAAGAAAGCTTACTTATGCATTGCGGTCCTCCAGTTCCACTCCAATCCTAAACGTAAAGGCATTCCTGTGATTGGTCTTCAATCAGTACGTAGCGTTCATCACAATTTAATTCTACGACACTGCCGATTGCAAAGTCCGATTTGGCGGTGCGAAGATTTCCGTTGATTGGTATTCCAGAGTGCGGACAGCAAATGCAATTGACTGGATAAGTTTAAATATTAGTATTATTTGAACTATAGATTTTTTGTGCTCGTCTATAACTTTATCGCAAAACCATGATCGCTGCTTATTTCAAAACTGAAGGGTTGATCCAACCTTGCAGCAGCCGTGAGATGGAACAAGCTGTAGGAGTATTCTATTTCTACTTAGCTGCAATTTGAATTATTCTGCACTTGATTTTCGATTGAGCACTCTTTTGATGGAAGCATCAAATCTCCCATAACCAAAAACAAACAAATAAGGTCATTATGGAAATACACTACTTGATTACCTCTTACGTCATAAACAGCAACAATCCCGCTCCACAGTTTATTGATCTGACACGTTCGCATTGGCGACCCTAGCAAGCGGAGACGGGAAAGACACACAAAGCGTAGTAGATGTCTAACGTAATATGGAGTCGGCTGCTGGTTTCTTATTCTCCAACCAGTGCGAGAAAAACTTGTTTCAGGATCAGAACAGCTTTTTCCTTGATAAATACAGAATGATCCAGTGGATAAGTTGACTAATGACTACTATTGAATTGAGAGACTTAGATTTCCATTCTGGTCAAACTGAAAATCTAAAAGTACTGTAGCTTCAGGCGCGTAGCCAGGATTTTGCAAAGGGAGGGGGGTCTTTTTTGAGAGGTGAAAACAACAGTAAACGAACTTGACCCAAATTTTCATCAATCTTGAATCAGATAGAGGCGGTTTTTCTGTCAAAATCAGGTGATCTCAAAAAAAAAGGTCTTCACCAAAATTGAAAGGGTTTTTTCCGGCCGAAATTAGGTGTTTTCAAAAAAAAAAGGTCTTCACCAAAATTCAGTCACTTCTCCTGACCAAGTTTGGGAGCGCTCCAGAAGACAAAAGGTCCAATATAACAGCAAGTATTTCAAAACTTCTGCTTTCCAATCCCGTTGGGGGAGTTGTTTTCATTTTTGGTGCAAAATCGGCCTCAAAAGCACTAAAAACGTGCTATTTTGCATACTTGTCAGGCCAATGGGGGGAGATATAGCCCCCCGTAGCTACTCAACTGTGTAGCTTCACAGCTTTTCTGCTTTACGATTTGTATTAATTACAGTAAGGGTTGGCTGTGAAGCTTCCACCGTGAGTGGCAGATTTTTGGGCACATGAAACTTGAATTAAAGACCAAAAAAGTCATTGCACTGACTTCAAGTTTGTCGACAAATAAATTCATTAGATATTATTTGTTCATGCAAATGCGGCATATTTAAATGCTTACAAATATATTGGAAAATTTTGTAAATTTCTACTATTTATGAATAACGGAATCATCTGATACATGAAGATCTCGTATAAAACTAATTTGTCATGGGTGACCAAAAAATAAACAGCTGTTGTTCCAATCTGCGGTAAACTAACTGAATAATAAAGCAACATAAATGAGTTTTCATGAAGCTTCGAAAGTTGTATTGCATGCAAATCAACGTTGCAATGAATCATTAAAGCTATAGTAAATCAAGAAACGTTGTAGTGAATCATCTAAAACTTTAATAACAAAAAGTAAACGTTACCAACAGCAACGAAGCACCAAACGTCATGGTAAACAATCTAAAAATTATTGTTAATTGTAATGACGTCTTAATTTACGTTAGGGCGGAAGAAGCAGTGACTGCGTTATACCGTATGTTTTCAATAATAGCATTCTTAAAATTAAAAAAAGCAATATTTTTGCAAACAGCAGGACTTTCTTCCCAAGTTCCCTCCACCAGTGATGCTTCGTAAAGAGCTTCCAGATTGGCGATAAAACCCTTCGTCGCAAATGTATCTTGCCTATCTCCAGTGAAATTGATATGGCGAGTACAAGCAGATCAAGGCTGGCGCATGTTAAGCCTACAACCACATTATAAATTTTGTTGCGAAATTTGACAAAAAAAAATTTTGCAGTTTCAAAGAAATATGCTTATTATTTTAAACATCGTTTTTCATTTTTGGATGCTCCATTTTACGTTATTTTGTTTACGATTCGTCTTGGTTTGTTTGTGTTAGTATTACTTATCCCAGTTGAGGGTGGACAGTGCATAAACACATGTATTACAAATTAAAGTAATGGCAGGTATCAGCCTGTTCCAGAAAGTGCTCAATAACTGGTTCAGAGTTCGAGCTAGATAACAGTGAACATATACCACTTTAAATTTTAAGATCTATCTAAAACCCGACTGACTGTTTCGCCTATGAAAGGATCATCAGGGGTCTAAAAACAAAAACACACGCTGAAATAAAACTGACTCTGATAAGAGTACTGTTTAACCCTGGTAAAACACTGTGATGCTAAGCTAAGTGAGCAATCGCAAAAAAAGGCGCGAGTAAGGTCACGGTGAAAAAACAATCAAGACTACGAGATGGTAAATACAGAAAAGTACTGAAGTGCAAGGTATGGGTTCAGTACCCGTTGTAGAAGAACAGCAAATTTAAAATTTAAAACATGGTTGCGAATTAGGTTTAAAATTTTTCAGTTTATATTTGTTTTTGTGACGACACTTGTTAACCAATTGAGTTCTTTTATTAAGGGTAGTACTTTTGTTTGCGGTCAAGATATAATATTTTTCTGCGAGACAAAGATAACATTGTCGACTTCCATGGTGGTATGGCTTGGCCTTACAGAGCATTCGAACCAGAGCCCTTGCATGCACAGATGTATTTCGAAAGTTCAGTCGCCGTGCTCTACTCTCGGTGTCTGAACGACTGCACGTGATTGTAGTTGCGTGCTTTGAATTCGGCCTCGCACAGACCAAAGTAATTTATGGTTTTGCCGCGACTCTCCACGCTGGCTTTGTAGACAATGCCTTTCTCACGGCATTTACCGGACATTGGGCACTGGGTCCAGGGGCGGATTTAGGGGGGGGGATGGGGGGATGCATCCCCCCCCCACCAGCCTAAAAGTAACGATTTTGGCCGAAAAATCAGCCTCTATTTCGAAGAATTAGGCTCCATTTCGGGATGCATCCCCCCCACCAGTTTAAAGCTAACGATTTCGGCCGAAAAATCACTCTCAATTTCGGTGAAGACATCCGAATTTTTGAGGGTTTGTGCTTAAAATCCCCCCCCCCACCAAAATTTTCTAGATCCGCCACTGACTGGGTCTTATTTCGGCAGTTACAAGGCAAAGCTTCCTGCTTGTCATCAGGTTCGTGCAATAGATTCTTGTTGTGGGCTGAGATAATGCTGGCAATGCTTGGAGCACAACTGTAACTCAGCTTGATGACATTTTTGTAGCAACTTTTGTAAAGCTTATGTTCAGGGGAAAAGTTTTTTGCAATAAGTGGGAAAAGTTCTTCCCAATGTTGGTTTTTGCTTGTTCATTATATGGTATGTTAAACCACACTGCTGGGCACCGCAAGTTTTTTTTTTAAGTCCGCAGTCCGCAAATCCGCAACCGAATTTCAATTTTCTTAATCCGCAACCGCAAGTCTGCAATTGGACGTTTAAAAGCTTAGTCAGCAACCGCAAGTCAGAAACGACGTTCAGGATTCTTGAATCCGCAACCGCAAGTCCGCAACTTCGTAATATTTGAAGTCCGCACCGCAAGTCCGCAACTTTTTATGAACCGAGTAGAAGAGTTTTGCAATCAACCATGTCCCAAACTGATCTGCGCATAGTCAAAAGTTGTGACTTGTGGGAAGTATAGCAAGCCTATGGTGGATACATTCCACGCAATAAAAGGATTTACTCTCAGTCGTTGATTGTAGTAAATGTACCACAGCATAAATTGTTATTGAGCAGCTTTTTCTGATGACAAACTTAAGAATTGCCCAGCCCCTCTTACTCTCAGGTCCAACTCAAAACAGATTTAAACGCTTGTATTTTTGGTAAAGTTTTTAAGTGACTTGCCTAAGGGAGTTGTAGCCCCCAGCCCTCCTGGTTGCGCTTATGCTAATACTGTAAGTGCCTCAACTGTATGGAAGCATAATGCACAACCCACCGACGAACCCTTAAAAACACTACAATAAAGCTAGAGATCCGAAAATTAAAAGCTTTTGGATTACAGTGAGAAGCCATCAAATAGCAAAGCACAATCCGTATTTCCGCTTACAACAAGATATTCTAAAAAAACATTTTTTTTTCAAGGCAGGAAAAGGCAAACGTAGTAGAAGGCAAAAAACATTCAAATCACCAATCGTATTACTAAATTTTTAGTCTCTAGTGTCGATAAATACTGTAGGAACGAGATAACCACACGCTACCAGCAGAGCCATCGCCAGATCAAACGAATGAGAGGGCCCTAGCCGAAAATGGGGGGCACTATAAAAACAGACTGAACTTTTGCACATAAAAACTGACAATTTAAAGCTATTAATTTGTTTTTATCTTTGAAAAATGACACACATTAGCCAGGCAGTGTTTATTTGCTCGTTTCATATGCGGCCCGTACAATCGCTTTAAAAATCTGTCCGCAGGAGTGAATGCGACCAGAAGCGCAACCAGGGTTTTGCTAAGAGAGAGGGGCTTGAACTAAAAGTAAATGTGTTGAGCACAAAATTTGTCTAATTTAGGTCCCGTGCTGAACAAACCGTTGCAACTCAAGCGTGTCACAGAGGGCGCAAAGCCCCAGCTGCTTGGTGATTTTTGCGATTTGTAGCAAAAATAGCGATTTTAACAGCCATTTAAATCACATTTCGCACGTTTTAAAACCATATCAATAATTACAGTAAATTGCTAAAATCCAAAAGTCATTGAAAGATCTGAATTGCCTAGCCTCTTGAGCCCCCATATACTTCAGTTCAAGTCCAAAACACGTTTAACCGCTTATTCTGTTTTTGGTTATATTTTCTAAATGACTTGGCTAACTGAGGCTGATGCCCCCTTAGCCCCTTTCCCCTGGTTGCGCGACTGACTGCGACTTAAAATGAATCTTGAGTGTGCTCTAAAAAAAAAACAGCTGGTCTTTTAAAAAAATGTTCTCACGTATTGTTTTAGGTCATAATCACTAACGAAATACCGGTAACGCTTCTGCAGGCTTACATTCCTATTCCGTAACAAATCCGTAAAGGCGTGTAAATAAGACGGATTATTGGGTCACATTTATGTGAAGCAGTTGGTGGCCAGCAATTTTGCTAACAATTGAGAAAACTTCAAACGAGAATTATTTTAAAAAGTATCATTCCTTTTTCCATTATTGCATGTTGTCTTGTCGTTACTTGACGCTCCAAAAAAGGATTCTGAGTAAACAAAAATAGGGGGGCACAAGTAGTCGTTAGGGGGAGTACGGCGCCCTTGGGCCCCACCGTAGCGACGGTGACTAATTTTGTGAACTCACGGTAAAAAATAACAAAGCCAGACTTTGAACAATCGAACTTAAACTCGAAAAAAGTCGGTTGTTGTGCCTGACTCAAAAAAACAGCATGTCAACAAAAAGAAAGCGATTAAGTCGAAAAGGAGACTTAGTATTTTTGTCAGCCTGAACTCGAAAACCGTGATATTTTTGCCGAACTTGAACTCGAAAAAATTAAATTGATTTCTTATGTTTGAGTAGATAAAAAGATAAATATTTTACAAAAATAGAAAAAAATTTCAATATTTTTATAAAACTTGTGGAACTGCGGACTAAATTTAAAAATAGTCTGCAACCGCAAGTCCGCAAATTAAACTGCCAAAGTCTGCAAGTCTGCATGTCCGCAACTTTTTTGTTAGTCCACAATTGCGGATTTGCGGACTTGCCCAGCTCTGTTAAACCATATAATGTTGCGTTTTCTGCTGCGCTTCCTTTCTCTGCGGAGTGCGGTTGCTGTTGAAGCAAAAGCTTGACATTGTAGTCACTCTTTTGTGAGGCTTGTTCTTATGCAGGTACAGCTCTATGGAATTCGCTTTCATCACAAGAGATTTGGGAAATTCTTTTCTCAATCTTTAGGGGTATAGGTGTTTGGTGATTGTTGGAGGGTGCTTGGATCGAACATTGATGTACAGGGGATTGTCATTGGGTTTCCTGAAAGGGGAAGATTTTCCGGTATTTAAGTTGAGGACCACATTAAAAAGTTTTTTCACCGTGACCTTACTCGCGCCTTTTTTTGCTATCGCTCACTTAGCTTAGCATCACAGTGTTTTACCAGAGTAAAACAGTACTTTTATCAGTGTCAGTTTTATTTCAGCGTATAGTTTTATTTCAGCTTATGTTTTTGTTTTTAGAGCCCTGATGATCCTTTCAGAGGTGAAACAGTCTGTCGGGTTTTAGTCATAGGTGAGCAAGTTAATGCAAAACGTTAGCTTCGTTAACCACTAGTCCGTTAACAAACTTCACGCCTCCGTTAACGTTAATCCGTTATTTTCAGCTTTAATTAACGGAAGTTAATAAAGTTCATTGATTCGTTAATATTTTGAGTGTAATTTGCATTTCTTTTTATTCACTCACTTGTAGAACACGTATTGACGCTGTTGAGCTAATTGCATAGATGGGCAAGTTAATGCAAAACGTTAGCTTCGTTAACCACCAGTCCGTTAACAAACTTCACACCTCCGTTAACGTTAATCCGTTATTTTCAGCTTGAATTAACGGAAGTTAATAAAGTCCGTTAATCCGTTAACATTTTGAGTATAATTTACATTTCGTTTTATTCACTCGCTTCTAGAACACGTATTGACGCTCTTGAGCTGATTGTAAGGAAATATTTATTGCTATGGTGGTCTTTTTGTGTTTCGAAAGTTGCATTTTACAGTCTAATCTAATTTCAAGATAAAAACAAGTTCAAATGCACAACGAAGCTGCAAGATATTAACGATAAAAACCTTAACGGAAGTTAACAGAACTTAACGGAAGTTAATTTAGTCCGTTAACAGCACTTAACGGAAGTTAATTTAGTCCGTTAACATGAAAAAACTTTTTAACGGATTAACGAGTTAATGAAAAAGTTAGCTTCGTTATTAACGGATTAACGATTAACGGACTTGTGCCCACCTATGGCTAATTGTAAAAAAAAATTTTTTGCTATGATGGTCTTTTTGTGTTTTGGAAGTTACATTTTACTGTCTAATCTAATTTCAAGACAAAAAATAATTTCAAATGCACTAACGAAGCTGCGATCGGAAAATCCTTAGAAATTGCAAGCAGCTGTAATTAATAGACCTATCTGGCCGCAGCGTATTATTATTTGCCACAAAAAAGCGCTCCTTTCTCCTCTTTTTCTTTTATAAAACTCGTGCTAATACGTAAAAATGGTACCAGTGCAAACTGGTTGTACCGGTACGATGCAAATATTACCAGTGCGTCTTGGTTTGTACCTGTACGATAAATGAATGATGCAAGATATTAACGATAAAAACCTCAACGGAAGTTAATAGAACTTAACGAAAGTAATTTAGTCCGTTAACATAAAAAAAACTTTTAAACGGATTTACGAGTAAATGAAAAAGTTAGCTTCGTTATTAACGAATTAACGATTAACGGATTTGTGTCTACCTATGGTTTTAGTAGATTTAAAATTTAAAGTGATATATGCAGAGGTGGACACAAATAACGTTATTTCAAAAGCGCTGCGCAACAAAGCGCAATCATCTTTTCAACCAATAAAAGCACTGCGCAAAATGCGCAATTTAATTTTTTGAATTTCAGAAGCGCAGCGCAATTGAAGCACAATAAATTTTAAAAACGCTAGTCTGCAACACAACTTTCGCAATGTTTCAAAATAAAAAGTTAAATCGCAACGCAACTTCCGCGATTGCGGAGGTTGCGGAAGTTGCACTTTGCGCTTCTCATCGCGCTTTGCCCACCTCTGAGTTCACTGTATCACAAACTACATCACAAGAATGAATAGAGTAACTAGTTTATCTAATCTCACCAGTTGCAATGCAATCCTGCTACAAGCGCCATCGCACAGCCATCGGTATCCAGTTCCACAATCGCTATCACGAACGCAGGAGGTGCCACAAATCATTCTGTTTCGTGAAACTTCAGAAGGATTATAACTTGACCAAGCCACTAGAAATGAAAAAAAAAACTTCAGTATAGTTTATCCAGGTTTTTTAGTACCGGTACCGGCAGAGTAAAGCGTAGTCAAGCAAAGTTTACATTTCGTAACCCTCACAGACGCATTCAGCTGCGCTCGTTCTGCCTCTTCGTCCATGACAATACCGGTAGTTTGTCGGTAAGTTGTGTTTGCATCCAGCCGAACAAACGTACTCGACGCAATCATTGTAGTGCAACAGATGCGATCGAACCTCCACAAGCGATCCGTTGTTATGACGACGTCGGATGCGAAAGCGAGCAATATTACTGATAATTTGTGGAGGCGAACAAAAGTTTTCTGCAATGCAGCAATGTATCTGCAAATCATCAAGCAAAATTTCATGCAGACTTTTACAACGTAGAATGCAAAAATTTTTTTGGTTCCACATCAACATGCGGCTGCGGCTTTAACTTGGCCTGTAGTGAAGTGTCCGGCAAAACCACATATTATTATATTACCAAAGCAGTTTAACATGGTCTTGATTTTGGCGGATTCTTTTCAATTGTTGACAGTATATTTTCCCTAAAAATTTGGCTACCAGCAGTGCAAACCGCAAAGAGATTTTTGACACGTAACGCTGACTTTGATCCCTATGTGCACTGCTGTATCAAAAACCATAACTATCATATATTTGCGAAGCAGCAGTTCAGGCATCAGCATATTCATTTTATGACTACGAAGTTTTACGTCTTTCCAATACCGTAAAAAATTTTTCAACTATCAAAAATTTGGAAAAACTGAAAGAAACATCTGCCCATTACTTTAATTGAGCTGAATTTTTAACCTTGCACGTAAAAAGTTCAAAGTAAGGATTAACTGTTAAATTGACAAGGAACTGTTTGACAATTAATTATCAAAACTATGGGCTATAGTCTGAATTACGATCAAGTAAAAATCATAAGGTACTGCTAAGTAACTATTTTTTTAGTCGTACAGACAAGCAATTAAAAAATAACTACTGCATTTTCTATTTCATTGCTTAAGCTATAGCAAATATCATTTTTTATAGATATTTTGATTCTCATTTCGTGAGCAAATTGCTATTGTTTTTTTTTGTTTTGTTTTTTTTTTGTTTTTGCTTTCTTTGCTCCAGTGACATACATCTTCACTACTTTATTGAACGTAAGCTCTGCAGAGTTGTAAGTCGGGCTGGGCTTTTCGGGTCGGGTTCGGGTTTGGGCCAGGTTCGGGCCTAAAGTTGACAAAAATTTCGGGCTTATTTCGGGCCTGAGAAGTAGTTTTTGCACTAAAATATAATCAAAATAATTCGGCAACATTGTTAAATTTTTCAGACTTAACTTAACTTTCGGGTTTTTTCGGGCATGATTTGGGCTTCAAATTAGTTTTCGGGTTCGGGCTTATCTTTTCGGGTTCGGGCCTGAACTGGTCGGCCCGTTTACAACTTTGAAGCTCTGTAGCTTATGCACTGTTAAAAGCTTTGACTAGTCAATAAATTTTGGGTGCATTATATTCTCTCTCTCGACAAAACAAGTTTTTACGTGGAGATAATAAGTGCCTAAATTACGTTTTGGAGCTGTTTGACTCGAAGAAAGGAGCTGTTTGACTCGAAGAAAGAAGCTGTTTGACTCGAAGACCTTTGCGGTCACTTCCAGCTTCTTGTTAACAAATATTATAAAATTTACATTTAAAATATTGCGTTTTACTTATCATTTTTTAATTTTCCATTTATGCCGCATTGCATGCGTTTAGTTTTTTTGTGTTTATAATGGTTAACAATAAACCTCTGTCTGTCTGTCTGTCTGTCTGTTTTGGGAAAAACGTCCAACATTACACAAGTAGTCAAAAGTACTCTGGAGTACAAAATTACGCTCTAAGCATCATACTTACGCAAATTGATGCAAGAAAATCCGCACTCATGATCGTATTCACAAACTTTTCCATCTTTGCAACTGGTAGATCGGCGAGTTGAACCTGGAATGCACGGTTTCCGACATGGTCTCCCAACCTGGTTTGCCGCAGCCTGGTTGCGATTGGGGTACGATGACGGCTGACCTACTGTAGTGATATGCAATTAGCATTGAAATAAATTGATTGACTTACGACAAAACCGAGATACCTCAGACCTTCTGCTTCATAGACGAACGCGTTACCGCTCGAAAAACAGGCCGCTACTCGCCACAACTACGACATTTCTTCAAAATGAGCTGTGTTTACCGGGCGTAATGACGCGGAACTGGGCCACGTAAACTCCTTACACGTTTCGGCTTAATACCGCGAGTATAATGAAATATTTGATTTGATCCGACTTAAAACAGATAGTGAAATGTTTTATATGCCTATGATCAGTGGCGGATGTAGAAAATGTTTGTGGGGGAGGATTTTGAGCCCAAAACCTCAAAAATTCGGATGTCTTCACCGAAATTGAGAGTGATTTTTCGCCCGAAATCGGAAATTCAAACGTTTTTTTCGCCCAAAATCAGGTGGTCTCCATAAAAAAAAAAAAGAAAAAAAAAGGTCTTTACCGAAATTGAGGGTAATTTTTCGGCCGAAATCCTTAGGTTGAGGCTGATGGGGGGGATGCATCCCGAAATGGAGCCGAATTGTTCGAAATAGAGGCTGATTTTTTGGCCAAAATTGTTACTTTTAGGCTGGTGGGGGGGGGATGCATCCCCCCCATCCCTCCCCCCCCCTAAATCCGCCACTGCCTATGATATATTGTGTTTTATCAGTCTCGAAATTCGCAACAATTAAGATAATTAAATCGTAGCAATTAATGAAGAAATTATAACTAATTGGTGGTAAGTTTAAAAAACTTTCATTTTAAATAACGGTAATGTTACGTTGGTCGGTGCTGCCAGGGAGTGCCAAATGATTTTTCAAAGCTGTATTAACAGAATAAATCGTTTACAGACCATAAAAATTTAAGTTTTAAAATCTAAAATCAATGAATTAAAACCTCCTACAGCCTGCTTCGTCTTGTGACACGTCAAAAGGATATCTTCTTTGAATAAAAAGAATGTTTAGAATCAATGAATCCTTGAAATTAATGATTTCTGTTATCAAACTTTTGCATTAAGTGTCTTTCACCGCGCTCTACAGTATATTAACTCGATTAAAATCTTCCAAGAGCAATTGCAGGGATCTGTTGGTAAATGCTATTATGCATTTATCATCATTATTATTGTTACTGATTTGACAGTAAGAAGAAACAAAACAAACTCGGTAACAACAAAGAAAGTGTTCTTTGTTTGTTCGTTATATTGTTTTATGTAGCTATATGCAATAATTCCAAATACATCATTTTTGCGTTTCTAGCAATCACGTGGTAGGCAAGAAAACACCGAAATACTTACTGTGTGTTTGCAGAACCAGTATGCATAACAAAAAACTTGAAATCCAATAGGTCAACATTTTCTTGTTCATTCTGGGCTTAGAAATAAAACTCTAATCTAGCTAATCAGAAGCAAAAATGAAAATACTTTTGAGCTAAAAATGGGCAGTGCAGTTTTACAATATTCAAAATTACCATAGGATTACGCTAGTTGCTTCAACATTAAAGGTCTTGACACTGACTTAATTTTTGAAACAAGATTTTTTTCTAAATGTTACTTGCTCTTGACTGAAAAATGCGTTGTCGCGCTTTCAATGCACGGGTTTTTCCAATCATTTTGTTGAAACTCGTAATTGTCACGTTAGCGGAAAATCTTGCCATTAATTGCTTCAAAGGAGAATGATAAAACTGTAACGAAACTAACCGAGTTGAACAAAATCCAAAAACAGAACAGCTTAGATTGATTACAGCGTAAAGATTTCTTTTCCTTTAACTTTGATATCAGGTGGTGTTTTTGTCTAAAATTATATTATCTCTTGTGATGCAATGGAGCCAGCTGGGTAAACTACTGATATTGAGTATATTGGGGATTATAATGGTTGTGATCTTTGAATTCCTAAGCATTTGCAAATGCAAAACGATTTGCCTGGTACGATTGTGAGACTGTTTTTGCAATTTTATCTAACCTTTTTTTTTTGAATAAGACTTTCAGTCGATTTCAATTTAGCTTTCGCAATAAGCTTTTCGAAAAGAACTCTTTAGTTGCGATCTCTGTCTGGTTTGGTATGAGGTGAGCAGCAGCAGGATCTTTCAAAGAACAAATGCGCACTTAGGAGAAATACAATTTACAGTAAGGAGAAATAAATTTTTAAGGAGATGGCGCAGTCAATCTCCTTGCGCAGTGATTATGCAATTTCTTAAAAAGAATTTGTCCTTACTGTAGATTGCATTTCTGCCTAGCGCGTTTGTTCTTTAAAAGATCCTGCTCACCAGTCACCACATACTGAATCAGACAAAGATCGCAATTGAAGAGTTCTGTCAGAAAAGCTTGTTGCGAAAGCAAAATGAAATCGACTTCATTGAAAATCGTATTCAAATTCTGCACAACCTCAAAATTGTTCAAACCATTTTTATTATTTTCTTGAAAAATATCAAAAAAAACTATGTGCATTGACTTCCCCATAAAACACAATGACTACAAAAAGAACAACCGGAAAACAAAATGTCAATTTAATTTCCACAAAATGTTTCAAAGAAAATTAAAGCAGGATCAAGTGAATCTACAAATGTGAAATTGTAAATGAAGCTGATTTTAATTGTAAAATACTGTAGTTCACACTATTTAATATGAGGAAGGCTTTAGTATTACGATAGAGAATATATCTGATAATGATGATGATGATGAGCTACAAAAAATGCAATTAAGAGAAAGCACTTTTAAATTTCTCTCGAGGCTTTGTCCTATTTTTTTAAATTTTCGCTTATTTAAATCAATTTTTATTTATATTAATTTTATTGAATTAATTTCATTTTAAATAATTTGAGAAAAAACAAGATCGGAGAACGCCACCGTTTGGTGAAAATTGATTACCAAAAACGCAGTTCCAGTTTTATTTTTAAATCAATGCGAACCTTTCATTATACTAGCTGTATTACGCGGAAGCGTATAATGAGTTTGCTTGGCCCATTTCCTCGTCATTGCGCCCTTGCAACACAGCTCCTTTCGAAGAAATGAGGCAGCAGTGGCAAGCCATTGGCAACACTATGTCCAATTGGACCAGCCCGCAATTTGAACCCAGGACCTCCAGCTTCAGAAACGAACGCATTACCTCTCGACCAACCGACCATTAATTTCATAATTTTAAATTAGTGGTTCTGTGTGTGGAAATTATGTTTTATTCTGAAGCGCGTTTTGACTTCCTTTGCAATTTCATTTCAACACTTTTTGCTTTCGTCATAATTTCCGAGCTATTTTTTTAATTAGATCGGTAAAACGTGCGTTCGAGACGTGACAAGTAATTCGGTGAAGTCCAAAATAATACTCAAAAAAAGTCTTATCGCAAACTAATGTACGGAACTACT
Source organism: Trididemnum nubilum (assembly GCA_963965965.1). Lineage (NCBI taxonomy): Eukaryota > Metazoa > Chordata > Ascidiacea > Aplousobranchia > Didemnidae > Trididemnum > Trididemnum nubilum. Next base: position 32,909,231 of record OZ014487.1, on the reverse strand, counting down.
TGACTCAAGAAACTCAGCACATGTATTTTCTTGCTTAAGCGAGAAACAATATTTCCAGTTTTTCTAATCAAAAGATAAAGTCAGTACAGCAAGAAAATGAGAAAGTATTGCATTACCTGCATTTTTATATTTTCTGTTATGTTTTTGCAAACGAGTGGTAAGTACTTGTCGCTTATCTATTTTTAAATTTTGTAATTGCGTCAGAATTCGAGAATATTTTGGGGGAGAAAGCAACATGCAAGTATCATATTGTTATTTTTTGCATTGAAAATGCAAACCTTTTCAAGAAATTTTTTTGTTTGCAGTTTGTTGATCGCGTCATAGATCCTCATTTTTTTAGGGCAGCATTCTACTAAACTTGCTTTAAAACACCAAACAAGAAAAAAAAGTTATAAAACGAAAGCAGAACGGTTTGGCGAGGCTATACAATACAATATCTCTTTGCTTACTTTTGCTTTATTAAGCAAAATAAATATTTGTTTAGTTGCCGAACCGAGTATTTTTTTGTATAGATAGACAAAAACGTTTATAGTAAATGTTTATCAAAAAAAAAAAAAACAAACAAACAAGTAATAGAAGATATTTTTAATTTTCATTTACAATAAACATTGCACAGTATACTGTATGACTGATGAAAACATCTTTTTAGTGAACAGAAATCAATTAAACTATTCTACTGGCTGTTCAAAGCCAGTTAAGAAAGAGTTTATCGATACTCAAAAACATGTTTGAGTAATCAGAATATCCTACCAACCCATTGGAACACGATATGTTAATTCTTTAACCAAAATTTTATTTTCTATTCTAAGGGTCTTATAAACCACTAAACTCAAAAAATATTTGATTTTTAATTTTCTTTTATAAATATGCAAACTAGGGGGAGCGTACAATTGTACGATTAATGACTGACTTGGTTGTACAATTGTCATGTTTCTGACTCAACCGCCCAAAAGGTGCATACTATATGCATTCAGTGCTGCCGTTGAGGGTAGGCTCGGCCTACCAAGTTTCTTTGGCAGGATAGGGTCCCAATAGTTTTGCCCTCGAATGCCCTATCTTTTTGTTGATTCTCGTCGACCCCCGCCTTGAAATAACAGAAAAACGTTACAATAATTTTCTTGAAGACTTTTTTGGTATTCTTGAAACAGGCACAAAAAATAGAAAAAAAATTTTGACAAAGATTTTCTTTTTTTTTTACTAGAAATTGACCGAAGAATTAAACAAAGTTTTGGCGAAGACCGCTTGTTTCGGCATAAAAATTGAACAAAACTTCTGGAGCCTACTCACTTATTCCTCTGTAGAATGGCAGCTCCGTTTACGGGGTGCCAGTGCTTTCAAAATCGAAAAAAATTCGCACTGGTTATGAAAATGTTCATTCCAATGTTTCTGTAATTATTTGGAGCGCAATATGCTAAAAAATTGCAGTTATTTTACCAAAATTAACGCTATTTTACTCACATTACGTTTTGCTGCTTAAACTACGTACATTGAAACACAGAACGTACAATGTTGTACATGATTTTGATCAAAAAATTCTGTAGGCTATAGTCTATCACAAAACTCGAAACCAAAATATTCCATTTATAATTTTAAAAATATTCTAATTTAAAATGCAAGCCCAATTGCTTATTTATGTATTTATATATTTGCTTTTGACGTATTTTCAAACTTGCAGTATTTTGCTAACTTTTACTTGCTGCAAGCATGTTGGCAGCCATCTTGTTCGATAGTGGGCTATTGTTTTAACGCTGCACGCTTGGAGACAGAGTTGCTGTCACGTGATAGTTATATCAGTGCAATTGTGCTACTAATGACTTAAATGTTTCACCATTACAACTGGAAGAAAAAACAACTCTAAAAAACTGTACAAGTTGTACGTGTGGTGACCGAAGGGGCTGAAGACGGGATGCACTAGTGGTCTGATTTTGACATCAGATGGTGCCAAACTGACAAGGCTGCTCTTTAGATTTTTTAAAAGTATCTTTACAAATTTTTCTATTTTATTTATATCTTTTGCTTTATTTTATTGAAATTCTACAAACGCAGATATACGCTAGGGACACGGTGCATATACGTTTTAAACACGCAGACATAGGTCCGTATGAACGTTGGTATACGTAGCCATACGCGCTAACCGAAAAAAGTTTTAAGCATATTTTATCTTCGAAATTTAATCTCTAGGTCAACCGTCACCGTGCCCCACGCGCAACCAGGCTGCGGCTGACCGGGTTGGGAGACCGTGTCGGAAACCGTGCATTCCGGGTTCGACTCGCGGGTCTACCAGTTGCAGGGATGGAAGAGTTTGTGTATGCGATCACGAGTGCGGGTTTTCTTGCATCAATTTGCGTAAGCATATTAACTTTCATTATATTTTAAGCACTTTTACTTGCACATCTTAACTAAAACTGACGAAGCGGAGGAAAACAAACATTTTCGCGCGGTGTTTGTTTTTCTACTTGCTTTGAGTTTTTACAGTAAGGTTGGAAATACCAGTAATTGCTTTGTTGCAGAAAACTTTTGTCCTTCCCCACCTGCTATCAGTAACATTGCCAGCTTTCGCATCCGACGCCGTCATGACAACGGATCATTTGTGGAGGTTCGATCGCATCTGTTGCACTACAATGATCGCGTCGAGTACGTTTGTTCGGCTGGATACAAACACAACTTACCAACGAACTACCGGTATTGCCATGGGCGAAGAGGCTGGACGAGCACAGCTGAATGCGTCTGTGAGTTTTGGATGATACGAGCGAGTTAAGCAAGTGGATAGATTTTATACGGTAGTGGATAAAGGTTTCCTAATAAAACGCTAAGTGTTGTTTTGATTCCCGGTCGAGTTAAAAGAAGCATTCTAAAATTTCATATTAACTACCTTTCGGCTAAGCGTCCAGCATAAACAGGGTGAAGCCCCCACCCAGTCTAATAGGCAGTTGGCAGCTTCATTCCAAACAAAAAGCATCTTTGCTACTTTATCACTGAATCAAAAGTCAGTAAGATGCAATTACTATTTCCGTTCTAGAAGCACAAAAATCACGTGTGGGCATCACAAAATACTGAAAGGGCTAGCTCATTCTTCTCTGAAAGTGGGATAACATGGGATCTATCTTTTCATTCGTTGAATATGATTATGTTTTTTAGACGTTTAAGTTTGCATTTGAAAATTAGTCACGTTTATAATCATATTTGAGAAATACAAAGTTTGATTAGATGTTTTCCAACTTTCCAAATTTACCGATCAGTGGTTGAGCAAATAGAACGTCTGATACTGAAACGGTACACTTGGATTCGATTCTCGATCAGATCAAACCAAGGACTGTAAAAATTGGAATTCACAGCTTTTCTGCTTGAGTTTCAGCAAATAAAGGACAGTGTGAAGCCTCCACCGCGGGTTCTATACAAGTGGGCAGGTGTCCGCTTGACTCGAAGACCGAAAACTCCCTTCACTGTCTCCTGGCCTAGGCAACTTATTGGCGAAAAAAATCTAATTACAATTATTACATTTTTGTGGGCAATATTTTTTGCAATATCTTTCGTTGTAGCGGCCAATGCAGTGTATCGTGATTAGAGTTTAATGCTTGGGACTCAATTTTTTTAAGTCAAAGGATAAAGCACTGATTGATGATATTCTAAGAAGTTTCAAGGTCTATGGATAATTTTAATGTAAATATTTAAATTGTAAATAAGGTCCGCCGATTGGTTACAGCAAAAATTCATTTAAGATTACGCAATGTATGGACTTTGGAGACCGGAAGATCCCGCTCCACACCTATTTGGTATTTCTTTCTTTTTTTCTGCAAATCTTCATTTATGCCATTTCGAGATGCTCTAAAAAATTCTCCCAATAACTGTTCTGCACTAACTGCAGCATTTTTCTTTTGACCGCACCGACTTAACTTGGTTTTATTTCTTCCGTATTTATCTTTGCTCTATTCGCACGTCTGACGCATAACTTTTATGCTATGACATAACAAACAACGTTTTATTTGGAAAAAATTTGGTTGCAACGAAACAAACTAGATCGGTTGATTTACCTGAAGTGCCGTTTTCGTCTAAACAGCAGGCGTTGTTGTGATTTCAAATTTCAGTGATTTTATTACGTAAGTTTCTTTTATTCCGTTGACGTACTTTCCCATTACTTGTCAGTTTGTTTGGTCTACTTATTAACATGCTATTTGTAGTGTCCTGCGCGAGCTTTGACCCTTCCAAAGTTGAAAGAAACAGAATGGTTTGTGGAACCAATTGCGTTCGTGACAGCGACTGTGGTACGGGATACCGATGCCAGTGCGATGGGGCATGTGGCAGGACTTGCATTGCAACTGGTTAGCAACGGATAAACTAATTTTAACTAGCAAACTCAACTATCTCTGGTCTGTAACTTTCTTGGGAAGGGCAGGGCCGTGGTGTCAATGCCAATCATCTAGTTCTCACTTTTTCTGATGCGTTGCAAGCACAAAAAATATGATGCTTGTTTTGAGACTCTACTGCATATTAAAAATATGTTAAATTATTGTGATGTTTAAGCTGTACTCTTGTACAGTAGAGTAAGCCTAGTTTAACATTCTTTTCGAGCTAATACAAAATCAGCGGTTGGTTGTGAACTGAGGATCATATAGTTTACTTAAAACTTCATGATTGCTAATACTGGTGTGCTCAAACTGCAAACCTACATTTATTTTGCTACTTGTAGTCAGTAGCGTAGCCAGGGGGGGGGGGGTAGTATTGTAGTCAGTATGCAAAATCGCACCATTTGGTGGTTTTGAGGCCGATTTTTTGTGAAAAATTGAAAATAGCCCCCCCATAGAAAACAGCACCCCTCAAACGTTTGGATTTCCGATTTGGGCCGAAAAATTAGCCTCAATTTCGGCGAAGCCCTCTTTTTTTTTTTTTTTTGGAGACCACCTGATTTTGGGCGGAAAAACCCTTGAATTTTGGATTTCGGCCAAAAAATCAGTCTCAATTTCGGCGAAGACCTTTTTTTTTTTGGAGACCACCTGATTTTGGGCGGAAAAAACCTTTGAATTTCCGAGCTTTCCGAGAAATTTCGTCTCAATTTTCAGACACACTGTGTGAAACTCATTCAAGAGCAATGAAAATTCGGGTCAAGGTCGTTTGCACACTTCTCACTCTTTCAAAATAGCCCTCCCTTTTCCAAATCCTGGCTACGCGCCTGCTTGTAGTATAGGAATAGTGATGAATTGAAGCAACCAACCTTGTACCAAACGAGCTAAAAAGGCTTGTTTTTTTGGTAGATCTACAGTTGGATATGGTACCATAACACAGTACACGTCAAAAATCAAAAATTTTAAAAATTATAACCCTACAGTCTATTCACCCGAAATCGGGATCATCAAGGGTGTCTTATTCTAAAACTTGTATATGGTATCATAGGTGGTAAAAGCAGCAAAAAAATTGCCTAATGTAAACAAAAAATTAAATACTCTATCGTTTATGATAATTGGGTAATTTTTTGCGGTTATAGGTTTGACATGTGAGAGCCTTAGTCTGCCTTTACACGCCACTATCGATTTCACTGGAGAAGGCGTGCAGAGAAGGGCGAGATACATTTGCGATGAAGGATTTTATCGGCAATTTGGGAGCTCCTCAAGGCGGTGCACTGGTGGAGGAACGTGGGGAGGAAGTCCTGCTGTTTGCCAAAGTAACGAAAACATTTTTTTTTTTTAATTTTTGATAAACATTTAGTGAGCGTAAATACCAACCGTGTTATATCCATGCTGTTTGTGTGAAATCCAACTAAAACTTTAAAAAAATTTGCAGCAACTGATGTCAGATTTGCTTTGGTTAAACAAAGTGTACTCAAAAAAATTTCAGATGAGTCCTTTTCATTAAAATTTTCATAAAATTTCTGTTAGTACTGTTGTTTTTTGCGCTTTCAAACAGCGGCCTTTAATCCTGGTAGCAGATTGTTCAAATAGGTGCCAATCTGAGAAGCTCGATTATCGTGCAATCCTTTTCACGAGCACCGGTACACCGATCTGCGACTCATCTCAATCGATAAAGCGTTGGCTGGCAAGTGAGATGTTGCTGGCTCAAACTGTAGATAGTTTGATTCCCAAACTAGCAATATGCGTCTGCTACTGAAGTGGTAGACTTGGGTCCAATTCCTAGTGGAGTCAAACTAAAGACTATAAAAATTGGTATTTACAGCTTTCCTACTTGATGTTCAGCAATCAAAGGGAGAGTGTGAAGCCTCCACTGTATGTGGTAGACTGGTGGGCAGGGGGCAGCTTGACTCGAAGACCGAAAGGTCCCTTCGCTGTTTCCTAGCCAATGCAACTTGGCGAATAAAATATAATTACAATTACAATTATGCTGTTGTGCGCTTGGAAAAAACACTGCACGCTTATTTCTCTTTGTTACAATTGTTAAGCAGTTTAACTATTATGATGGATTGTCCGATGAATGTCTAATAAACAAAACGTAAAAGAGGCACTCGGTGATTCGACAAATGCTGATGACTCTTACGTGTAAATGCAAAATTGTAATTAAATTGTAATCGCCTCTTTGTTCACCAAGTTGCCTCGGCTAGAAACAGCGGATGTATCTTTCGATCTTCAAGTCGAGCCTCCACCTGTCCACTTGTCTACCACACACGATAGAGGCTTCACGCTATTCCCTTACTGTTGAACGTGAAGCAGTAAATTTGTGAATGCTTATAAAGCGATAGTCCTGGTAATCAATATTCCTTTCAAGTTTCTTACAGACGAATAAACGAAGCTTTTGATAATAGGAGTGATATGCTCTGATCCTGCTCCAACTTTTTTTCGGACTGGTGGGAGGATCAGGAACCAGCAGCTGACTCCGTATCACGTTGGACATGAACTCCACTTTGAATGCCCCTCCCCTCTTCGCTTGGTTGGGTCGCGATCGCGAACGTGCCAGGTCAATGGACAGTGGACCGGGATTGTTGCCGTTTGTGACGTAAAAGGTAATACTTTTAATATTATTCGCATAAAGATGACATGCAATGATACGCAAAATAAAAGCAATAGCACAACTTAGCTCTAATTTCTTGTGAGAAAAAGTTAATGTTTACAGCAAAAACGAAGATATGGACGAGAAAACGTAATAAGAAATTCTTTAAAAATTTAAGCAGATTTAAAAGGATTGGGAGAGAAACCTTACATGATAAAAGCGCTTTTTAATTTCTTCCACAATCACTGAATATTTTTAAATTTATTTATTTACAAATATATTTTGTTTATCTTGCAATTTTACATTTGCTTAAACAGCATTTTTGATATGAGCTATTGATATTTGGGTTTTAAAGCAAAACATATACTAGATTGTGTCCTGAATTTTTTCGTATGTTTAAACAAAAAGATACTTTAGCGAATGTGAGCAAAACTATTAGCATTTTTGAAACGGTTATTATTTGTAACCCAGAGAATATTTTTCCATAACAAATTTTGAAAAGGAGTATGAGAAAAGTATTCGCTCATATGCCGTTTAATGTTTTCTGCTGCGATTAAGCTGTTTCAATTAACAACAATTATGGCAATGTCTATGCTAAAACATCAGTTGTCGACATAACAATTTGAAATAAGGAAAACAAAATAATGGACTGAATTGATTTGTATTTGTAAATTTTTTCTAGACAACCGCACTCGCTGCCCACATCCTGGCATCCCTATCAATGGAAACCTCCTCACCGCAAATTTAGACTTTACAATTGACAGCGTCGTGGAATTTGATTGTGACGAAGGCTTCCTTATGATAGGAGACAGGCTTCAGGAATGCCTATACTTTCTAGAATGGAGCGGAAACGGAGCTCCGCAATGCATAGGTGAGCGAACCGGCGTTTCCAAAATCATTTTGTTCTGAATAGTTTTCTGGTTGTCTTCATTGCATCAGTCTAGCAGTTTTAAATTTGCATGTTTTGATATTTCCACAAATGTAAGATTGTTTTACAATTTTCTTTGACTTATAAAGTGCAGCTTTGAAGCAAATGCAATGACTTAATAGTAATTCATTGCTTCCAAGATCTGATGAGACCTGGACAGCTGATAATAGCTAAAACCTTAAAAGTAGCTTTGGTTTTAATTTGAATTTTTAATTTGAGTTCGACCAAACATTTTCCATAAATTAAAATTTGAATTTTGAATTTTTGAAGTTGCTTATTAAATTTCCATTTGTAAAATGTTTTGAATTTTTTGAAATGCGTTTAGCATTATTTTGTTGTGTTTTTGTTGCAATGTTTTTGTTTACATGCTGCAATTACATTGTAAATGACAAGAGCACCATAGTAAAGCAACAAGGAATTCAAGCAACTTGCTTTACAACGAAGTTGGTTGAATTGCATTTTGCGATCAATGAATTTCGGTTTTTGAAAATAAAAATTTTGCATTTCAGGTTTCAAATTTGTTTGAATTAATTCAACCCTACTTATAACTGCTTTATTCAGTTTTTGCTAACGTAATATCCGCATGTTACATTAGTTATCAATGCACTGTATAGATAAATTTTCTGTGATGTAGCTCCTAAATAACCAAATGATTGCTCTATTTAACCAATGCTTAATTGAATTTGAATAAATTTGAAACGAAGTTGAATGTGGTCTTATTCAAATAAAACTTTTAATTTTTTTTTTTTCTTGTATTTCTAAGAAAAATTAGCAATGGTTAAAAATAAACCAAACGTGTCTAGTTAAAACGTAATCATTTTGTTAAAAGTGCAGTTAACCTCATAATATGCATAACTGACAGCAGTGATTCTCCCAAGTCTTAAAAAATGTCATGTTTTGAAGTTTTGACTGCAAAATTTCTGGTGGTTTATTCAGGGTGACCTAAAAACAGCCTCCACAAATCTTTGAATAAAATAAACTTTAATAACTGGATTTTCGGGAAATGATCGTGCACAGGCTTAAACTTTTAAAACTTAAAACCACCTAAGTGCTTAAAGTGTATGTGTATTGGGTCTTTGCAGAATTTAATAAAATTCCTTGGATTCTGTTTTTTGTGTGGTCACCCAGATACACCTTTGTTCTGTAACAAAGGTTTCATTTATCCATCCGTTTTATTTTCAGATCCTCAGCTTCCCATCAACGTTGACCGGGCTTTAAGAAGCTTGGAAGCAGAAGCCGAAGCCTCGTTTGTGATAGCACCTCGAGTTATTATTGCTGGAAATTCAGGAAATAATGAAGTGGAACCAAATCTAGAAATCTTATTCGTTGTGGATTTGTCTGAAAATCCAAATGAAGATTCTTTTGAACATTTTGAAACTCGCTAAAGTTTTCGAAAAATTATGCCGAAAAAGTAAGTCAAATAAGTGCAGAAAGTAATACAAAATAAACAAACAAATATTTGTATATTTGACAGAATTGAATGTCCTGATAGAGCATCATACTTTTTATTGGACTGTTGAACGGGTTAATGCAATTTTTTTATACGATAATCTTCATATTTATTTTTTTATGTGATAAATTTTTATATTTATTTTCTGCTTTGCGGAAATGAAGCAACACCCAACGTCATACACCATCTCCACTTTTTCTGGCACTACTACAACGATAACGACAGTAACTAACACTTCATACAAATACGATTGGGTCATATATATGTATTCACAAAATAATCTCCAAAGTCTGAAGTCGACTGCACAAGATGAAATGCTTCGACTTTGAAAAGGTTTACTTCAATTCATCAAAATTCGTGAACTGTTTGGTCAAAATGCAACTTTAGTTTACGTCATTACTTAGACTTGGTTGTTTTAAGATTCATACTCATAAAATAATAGCAATGAAAAGCAAGACTATAGTCATTGGTTTATTTACAATCAAAGATACAAGCGTTTTCGCCTTTCATCAGGCCTCGTCAGGTATTTGTAGTTAAATTATAGCCGTGTTAACTTCAGACTAACGGGAAAGAACGAAATGCAAAAACCAAGCCATATCAAGATTTCAAGTCACCGCGCGTTAAAACAATAAAAATCATCAATCGCATTTAACAGGTCAACAGTTCATCTACTAATGAAAAATTAAGAAATTTGTAGGGAAAAAACAGCACAGTAATCAACACGCGTTACTATCATTTGTACACATTTAACAGAAAGAACGATCCATGAGCATATAATTGTTTGGTTAAACTAGATCGATGTTTCTTCATTAATAAAGCTTCATGAATTTTGGCCTGAAAATCTGATTTACATTGTTTCAGAACCTCGAAAGAATTTAAGTCGTGTCGCACATTATAGAACAAACAGTATACACGAAAGTGTATGTTGTTTAATCGCACTATTGTTATGCTGGCTGGCCACATTCAGGTGCTCTCCCACTCTGGTACTCAAATATCGAGTTCACCTGTCAATGTAAGTTAAGTTCGAATCACACGAACATGTAGATGTGTAAACGACATTTAAGCAGAGCAAGAGAAGAGTGTGCGACTTCAGCAGAAAATACGTCCCCATTTTGAAGGTTTTGTAAATGGCAGATACCTTGACGTCAAATTTGACAGGAAATAATTTTGCTAATCGACTTACAAAATGCATGGATTCTTTTCCAATAAATGGTAGGTTCAAGTATACCACAGATTTAGTTTCAATCATTCTCAACATTCAAAATTCGTTGCCGTTGTCTAAAATCATTGTCAACAGTCAAAAATCGTCAAAAGTCAAATCGTCAACAGTCAAAAGTCTGATCATGAGCGTAGTGAAATTAATCCTGTGGTATACTTGAACCTACCATTTATTGGAAAAGAATCCATGCATTTTGTAAGTCGATTAGCAAAATTATTTCCTGTCAAATTTGACGTCAAGGTATCTGCCATATACAAAACCTTCAAAATGGGGACGTATTTTCTGCTGAAGTCGCACACTCTTCTCTTGCTCTGCTTAAATGTCGTTTACACATCTACATGTTCGTGTGATTCGAACTTAACTTACATTGACAGGTGAACTCGATATTTGAGTACCAGAGTGGGAGAGCACCTGAATGTGGCCAGCCAGCATAACAATAGTGCGATTAAACAACATACACTTTCGTGTATACTGTTTGTTCTATAATGTGCGACACGACTTAAATTCTTTCGAGGTTCTGAAACAATGTAAATCAGATTTTCAGGCCAAAATTCATGAAGCTTTATTAATGAAGAAACATCGATCTAGTTTAACCAAACAATTATATGCTCATGGATCGTTCTTTCTGTTAAATGTGTACAAATGATAGTAACGCGTGTTGATTACTGTGCTGTTTTTTCCCTACAAATTTCTTAATTTTTCATTAGTAGATGAACTGTTGACCTGTTAAATGCGATTGATGATTTTTATTGTTTTAACACGCAGTAACTCGAAACCTTGATATGGCTTGGTTTTTGCATTTCGTTCTTTCCCGTTAATCTGAAGATAAATGGCTATAATTTAACTAATGCCTGGAGAGGTCTGATAAAAGACGAAAACGTTTGTATATTTTATTGTAAATAAATAACTGGAATGAATATAGTCTTGGTGTTCATTTTTATTATTTGGCTGAATATAATTTCCACTTTACCGAAGTTATACTCATAAAAGCAATTAATCTGGCCAAAAAATTTTTAATCTCCTTTTTAAAAAATTTCGTCATTTTTATTTAAATTAAAAAAATCAGTCATAATTGTATAAGTTTGATGCTGACCATAGGCTATTGTCATTCCGAAAAAGTTTTTTTTGGTTCTCAATAATGAGTTTCTACTTGCTTTCATTGGAGTTTTTACATAACCAACCATCTTGAGTTTCTTTCAACTAAGCAGTTTTGCATAACTTCTCTCTAGGTAACTGCAAATGGACCAATTAGTTGCAGTAATTTTATTTAAATCAAAAAAAAATTAGTCGTAATTGTATAGGTTTGAAGCAGACCATAAGCTTTTGCCATACCGAAAAAGTTTTTTTGGTTCTCAATAATGAATTTCTACTTGCTTTCATTGGAGTTTTTTGCATGACCAACAATCTTGAGTTTCTTTCAACTAAGCAGTTCTGCATAACTTCTCTCTAGGTAACTGCAAATGGACCAATCAGTTGCGCATTCATTCTCTTTGCATCGCAAGCAGAAGTCCTCTCCGAAATCCATTCATGCTCCATTCAGGAAGTGAATGAAACTTTTGAAATGATTTTGAAAGATAAAGGTACTCAATATCATTATGCGGTATATCTGCTGCATTATTATAGAACATACAATTCAGAGTAATTGTCGTCCATTTTTGAAAACTCAGTCGAGAGTAGTTAATGGCTGTCAATTATTCGTGGCCAGTAATTATTAAAAGCAAAGCCGGATTTACCATAAGGCACTTTGGCATAGTGCCCGGAGCTTGTGAAATTTAAAGCTAGCCCTGATTACACGCCATTTGCACTAAAAGCAATTGAAGTTCATTCTTTGTTAAAAGATTGGCGTCCTAATTGGTCGAATCACCTAATATTTTGGCTGTACTCAACTTTAATATTTTTCCACAAACTTTAACAGCGGTTTTGCAATAGGTTTTACCAGAACCTTTGTAATCTTTCAGTAAACATCAACAATCGTATCGGGTTCGGACGCAACACAGCAGCAGCTATTTCACTTCTATCTGAATTAGTGCTCCAGTCGTTCCTCAGAGATCCTGATATCGAACGTGATGTCTTTCTGTTGGTAAACGGTAAGACTTTAAACTAGCATTTTGATATACTGAAAGAGGAAGCTCTTGTCAGCCTGCATATACCAATTTTGGAAGGTTTTGTAATCTGATCAGGATGTTTTCAGTCAGTTCGAGAATGCTAATAGCAATGTTTACCAAAAATTGGTCGTGAGTTTTGGATTGCTGCTAAAAAATATGCATCGCAATCAAGAAAAATGTACCAGTACATCTCCTTCGTCTTAGAAAGGCATCCAACTGCGGCAGCTTTTCCAGCAATTCAAGCAGAGCTTATTCAGAGCGATTTTCATCTTGTTTTAGTTTTTTTGTGTATCTGGAACAAAATACTGCAGCACAAGCTACAGGCTGGTTTTAACAAATCAAACAAAACTGCACCAAAAATTACAATCAACCAAATATAAACATGGGATTGTTAATTTTTTTCGAAGTCTTTGTCATCAAAAACACGTCAAAAATATTGTTCCGTCAAAATTTTAACGTAATCATTGCAAAGAGTTTGATTAGCGTTGCTTCGTTGTGGTCACAATCACCTCGCTTTATGGCAGCCTCAAATCTCATTGTCACCATCAGTACCTGCTGTCACTTTAGCCTCCATCTGGCCTATTCTATTTGCGCCATCAATTCATTTTTTTGTACAACAGATGATAGCTGTTTATGGTACTTTGCTATTACAGTAGATTGTTGCCAGAGCTGTGAGATTATTTACGCAAACTTTAAAGTTCTGCAGTAATTTAGATTGAACCAACATCATTTTTGCTTATTATGTGAAGACGCAAAGCAATCAATAACAATTTCTATTTATCGCTGTAAGACACTACCCATGTACAAAATGCCACCATGTTTTTCAGGAATGCACAACGAAGGAAATTCTCCAGTTGAGGTCATTCAAAGACTACAAATTTTTCTCACCATTAATTTCCCTAGGGTAAGACTGGATTGTTTTGTGTCGTTTGAATGACTATAGTTTAAATATTTACAGACATGTTACAGACATGTCGTTTTGTACTAAGCTGCAGCCAACATTGCAACTGCTGTGATGCAAGATATGCAAATGATGAGTCGAGATAACAAGAGCAAAACATAGAGAACGTCACAAAGTACGTGAAGAATATTCACGTTTTTGAAACGTTTCCTTAAATGTAGAGAAGAACTAGCTAGGCGCAATAATTGTATCCCAACGTTTTCTGCGGGACAATATTATTTTGATGACAGAAAGATCGCACCATAGTGCAAGAAAAGATCTAGTCGATGGCAAATTACACCAACTATCACCGTAAAACACTTTTCACTTCTTTTTGAGCCAGGCTTTGCTTTTTTTACTCACGTCGCTCCCAAAAATGATTCTAGTAAAACCACACGAAAGCATTACTCGAAAAACTGAAATCAAAATCGAGAGAAATGCATCATATTTAAGTTATAGGATGCGATGAAACAGCAATAAATACTGAAGTTAAAAAAGGATTTATCCAAATATTAGAAACTAGTCTGCAGCGGTCTTTGTAGAGGTTGGTGTATCAACTGCACACAAATAAACTGCTTGCGCCATCTTTTTCTTCACGTTGACGGAAGCACAGAAAGACCTTAATAATTTTTTTTGTTTTGTTTAAGCCGAGCGTATTTTTTGCTTGTATGGTTTTTGTGGCTTTAGCCTTTGTTTGTTAGTTTGTATGGTTAGTGTAGCTTTAGCTGACGACGCGGCTGTTGTTTCTCTTCATACTGGTTGATTCATAGTAGCTAACATTAGCATTTTGGATTCTTTTATTGCCTGATATTTTTCCTCTTCTAACCTTTGACTATCTTAGAATTTAAAGTCATCTTTTCAAGATGAACAGAGATGGCTACTAGCTCGAAGACCTCACAGTTTTTACGTAGCTTCTCTGTCGCTGCTCTTGTCAATATTTTGTTTATATTTGTTTAGTTTAATTTTATCGACAAGGTTTTTTTTTTTACTTGTGCAGTGCTATGAATAAACTTCATACTTGTTTAACTAAACGGCAGCTTGCACGATGGAAAGTCGGTGCGCCAGACGTATCTACGTATTGTTTAAAGTAGACTGAAATTACCCTTTTCCGGTCACAATTTTACGTCCAGAGTAGTAGGCCGTACCTCAATGTTTAGCAGAAGTGGAGTCGAGGACCCAATGTTCGAGGCCAAGTCCAAGGACTAAAAAAAAATCCGAGGCCAAAGACGACTTTTCGAGGACAGACCCTATCGAGGCCAAGGACAGAAATGGTCGTGGCCAAGGCCAAGAACCGAGGACACAATTCTTTTAATTATGATCGGCAGACTTTTTTAATTATGGTCGGAAAACTTTTCATTACTATTAGCGCGAAAGTATTTGCGATAATTGCATTTCGTTAAGTTTTTAATGATAATTCGAAAATAGTAGTTTCTAAAAATAACGAATGTTATTTTGAAGTTTAATGCACCAGTAGCCAGGCGTAGCCAGGGCCCAGGGGGCCCGCCCCCTCCAATCGAAATGCCACCAATGATAAAAATGTGGCAAAAAAGCCTTGTTTTTCAGTTTCGGTTTCTTTTAGCATCTTTGCGTACAACAGTTTACGCGTACAGCAGTAATTAACAATATTATTGACAACTATGGGGCCCGGGCCCCCTAATTCAATTTTAGCCAACCAATTGAAATGTATTGCCCGGTGAAATTAAGGATTTTTGTCCTAAAAATTGCTACATCAGGCCCTCATCTTACCTTGTTATGAACGTGATGCAATAACCAGGGCCGGATTTACCATATGGAACAATGCTGGGAGCCCCGCGCTCTGATGGTACAACTTTTTTTTAGTCTTGACCTATATTTGGCAGGAAAATGTTGCGAAAATCGCAAAAGTACCAGGGTTGTAGTGGAATGTAGCTCCGGCCCGGGAATAAGATGGTTAGTTGGCATAACCATCCATTGCACCATTTTCCAATAACAATTCACCTCCATCTCGCCAGTTTTAGGCGAAAAAATATTTTTGAAAAAAAAAAAAAGCTAGGGAAAGTGCTCATTGAACAAATTATTGAATTTGAATTGAGCCCCCTGGCCGTACATGTACTCCTATAACCGGTTGTTTTTATGACAAAACAAAAATCTCGAAGGAAAATGTTGGAGTAGATTATTCTTTACTGCTAAAATATGGCAGAAGGTAGTGCACCTTATTTCTTCTTACCTGTGCGAAATCACTTACAAAACTTAACACCAAAATGTAACATTTCAAGAATGTTTTGGACTTAAATTGCCAGTGAAAGGAGGATTGAGCAATTTATTTTTTCAATTGGCTTTGAAATGTTAAAAATCTAATCCTTTCAAATGGCTCTGAACACGTGCAAAGTGTGATCCAATGGCATTAAAATAGCTTTTTTTTTCAAAGAAGTTCAAAAAATCGCCTAGAGGGTGGGGATCCGTCCCTAGACCCCCGTCTGTCATGAATTAAAGTTACCCTAGATCATTCACTCACGTCTCCAAAGTTAGACATTTGCACTTTTTATCTATTGGTTTAGGCCATTTCCCTTTATTAAATCCTGCTAAAGAGCAAAACCAAGTCACGGCTTCTAATCTTCCATTCTACGATATCTTTGCCCCATAAAAAGTTTCTCTTTTGAGAAGTTTTGATAATGTCATTGCATGTGATTTGTGGTTTGGACCCCCAATCAAAAATCCAGGCTACACCTATGGTTAGTGGCAATGTTGATTATCTTCCGTTGCGGTATCGTGGCAATGAAACAATTAAGGCCGTAACTCGTGAATGGGAATAACTAAAATCTGAACGTCTAAAAGGTTAATTTTAAGGCCTAAACTTCATCATTAAGGCCCCAGTGGAAACGTTCCTTGATTAATGATTATAGATCCCCACTTTTTTGTAGTTTCTACCACACAAACCTTATTGTTTGGTTAACCAACTTCTTTTAACAATTTAAAAAAAAAATTTTTATTGTTTTTAAACATTGCATAGTGATTAGCGAATATGATATTACTATCTAAAAGTATTGCAAAATAGTGTAAATTTATGTTTTTAAAATGAATTGAGGTAGCGTACCCGGTATTTGCAAGCTCAAGTTCTACAAAAAAAATAGCGGGGTTTTGAGGAAGAGGACAAAGTCCCCATGCTTCCGTTGAACAATTTTTATGATTTTTTTCAGAAAGTAGCAATTTTAGTGCTTTTAAAATAAATTACTCAATTAAAATTTGAAAACAGAAAATACCATAAAAGTTCAGTAAGAAAAACTTTAAGTTATTCCACTATTTCCCAATTCTAATTCTAGGCCAATCTTTTCTTTACGCTTCAGTGCGAATAATGTCTCTCTATTTTCTCGCATCTAATGCCTATTGCCCATCAATGAATGAGCGAGCACGTTTTGCCCGCCAAAATACACTTTGTAACATTTAGCCCAGTAGCGTAGCCAGAGGGCCGGGGGGGAAGGGCTTGAGTCCCCCCTCCATTGGCCTAAAAAGTATGCAAAATACCACGTTTTAGTGCTTTTGGGGCCGAGTTTAGCACAAAAAAGGAAAATGCCCCCCCACTGGGATTGGCGATGAGAACTTGTGAAGGACATGCTGTGATTTAAACCAGAAAACTGGAGTTTGTTTTTTTTTTGACATCATCTAAAGTTGGCCAGAAAAACTGACTAAATCTTGGTGAAGACCTTTTTTTTAGGAGAACACCTCATTTTGGATAATAATCTGATCAAAGTTCAATTCAAGTCTGGGTCAAGATCGTTTGATGTTTTTTTCACTCTCCAAAACAGCCCCCCCCACATGCAAATTCCTGGATACGCGCCTGATTTAACATAAGGTATTTGACTGCAAAGAGTAATCTGAAGATCCCAACAGGGCTGTATTAAGAAGGGGCATTTTCGATTTTCCCCGGGGCCCCTCTTCGAAAGGCCCACAGTTTGTAGAAACGTAAAAAAATTATTTTTTCTAAAAATGTCCATGTTTTTTTATGAGAGCTTCGTCTCCTTATCTTCATGACGTAGTGTGCAAAACTGATTTTAAGTGCAGCGCAGATCTTTTCAGGCATTCAAACAATTATAGTTTTATTTAATTTCTCACTCGCCTTTTGAATAGTTCTTCATGCAACGTTTTTTGCCGATACAGATATAGTAGTTTATAACATGGAATTCTTAGCGGCGATTTTCAGCTCAAAAATTGTTTATCGGATGTGGCTTTGCGCCCAGACCGCGCGCTTGTCAATGAATATAAAATTTCTCTTTCATATCTCAAAGCAAATTCTTCGCAATATTCGCTCACATAATTTCAGAGCAAGCTGGTGTTTTCAACATATGTTTTGTTAGTTATATCGGGGATATACTAACGTATTTAGAATAAGCTCTAAGAAGTTTCTGTACTACGTACACGTCATTATGATGCATATATTTTTTTTCTGAATCCGCACTCAGATAGCCACAGTTATGTTTTCGCTAAGGCAACTCAAAAATGCTCGTGTCGGGACCCCCGGATCTTTTGTTCTGACCCTGGACGGTTTCAGTGCTTTGCTGCTTGTACGACCCGCGTTGGAGAAACGAAAAAACAAACGATTCAAGATTTCCTTTTGCCACCTCATTCTCCAATAGAGCTTTCACTCAATACCATTTAACTAAGGTTTATTATGAATTGGCTATCACATTATATTATTGTTTTAAATAATAAAAAAATGAAACGAATTGACAGGCTAGAAGTTTAAAGTATTTTGTGTCTGGTTATTTTCCTTTTCGTCCAATCAAGAAATAATGCTGTCCTCGAGCCAACGACAGGGTGTTTTCGAGGACTTGTAGACTTTGAGGCCAAGGACTTTAAAATGTATCCTCGAGGCCAAGAACGTCCTTGAGGACTCCACCTCTGGTGTTCAGTTAGATTAAAAGTTGCTTTTTTTTCAAGCACTATTTCAAGGCTTAGTTTCTTAACACTTTTATTGCAAAGAGTATGCTATTGTAATGTTAAATTTTAACTAAAACTCGCACAAAATATAGAAAAAATGAACAATTTCAGTAGTTGTTTTGGTCATACGAAGGTTTCTGAATTTACTAATGAAAATTTTATTATTGGAAATAAAAAGCTTTTTAAGATGTTGCTTGCACAAAACAGCGTGAGGCAGGTGCGTTCATTAGGTTCCCGTTAATGCAAACTTAGAAAAAAATCAGCAAAAACTCAATTTTTTTGCAGCTTTGGGGGCACCTAAAGACTTGTAATATTTGCTTAATTTTTCTACTATTTTAAAAACATTGCTGAGTAGCAACTTTTTATTACTATTGTATTCCAAAAGCAGAAAAAAAATTTTTTTTCTGCATTTTTCACTCCACTCTAATAGTCATCGTAAGAATAGCCAAATTAGGTGCACTAATTCTTGTGTTTGGATGAAAGCGTGTAGTTAAATTATTATTATTATTTTTTGTTTTTTCTTTTTGTAATTGACTCTAATACATTGCTTTTAATTCATTTAGATTTATGTAATTGCTTACGGAGACGAGGTAAAGCAAGTGAATGCTATAGAAGAACTTCAAGCTTTATCCAATTCTACAAAACGCTTTTTGATAAATCCAAGTCTATCCAGCAATCCTTCCGAGAGTGAACGTAAGTGAAATAATTTCTCAGGGTAGACAGGCCATTTGACGTTGTCATTTGGTACGGGAAAAATTACGTGGTAAGTATATATAATATTGACAGCTTTTTGAACTATGATTCAGATTATTTTGCCAAGAAATGTTTTTTTGGGTGTCTCCAGTTATTTGTGGGGGTAAATAAAATTTTAATTTATCGTGATAAAAATGAACTATCCTGATGCGCATAGAGTCTTCAGTCTTCGCAATCACAATCATGTCTACAGGCCAAAAAATGGTGTTATAGAGTTGGTGTAGGAAGACAAACAACGAGGGTCTGTTTCATTGTTTTGGTAGTCCGCTGCGGAGGCAAAAGGATAAAGGCGTCGTTTTATGCGACCCTGATCTCATGTTCTTGATTCAACCCACCGTGGTCACGTTGTTTCGTCCTTGGATAAGACGTACGTATTACGATGATCGTCTTGATCCGTTTTGTGGTTTTTGCACCAGTAGTAAATCTAATGGACAAGAATTCGAAGAAACCTACTGGAACATAAGATCACTGGAAACTCCTAAGCAATTGCAGATTTTCTTTAACACAAAGTGCTTACGGCAACAAAGAGTGCGGATCGACCAATTATTTGCGTCTGACGCTGTGCGGTGACAGAAGGATAAATGTGCAACTACAACAACAACAATCAACAACAATGTACAGTATATTGGAACATTGCATATAATTGATGTTTAGAGACTTCTACTCAGCAATGTGGGGAGGCTGGGGACATTGGTAGTTTGAGTGATCGACCAATTGTTCGGAATGTGTTTGGTGGTGATAGAGCAAATGCTGGAGCATGGCCTTGGCATGCCATAATTTCTGCATTCAATCGCAATGTTAGAACGGTAAATGTTGTCATTAATATTGGAATTCTGTGGTCACAAAAATTGAGCCTTTTGATGAAACATACATTACAGTGACATGCTGGCTGATTTTATACAAGAGCCCAACGATGCAATTTTGGTTTTTTAAAAAGAGTAAGTTGGTGTTGTAACGTCCGTGTCAAAAGGACGCGTCCCAATGCGGTCGACCAGATTGGTTGCTGTTGTTTTACCGGGCTGCTTCCGAGGGATGGCAGCCTCCTATGTCCCAAGAGGACACAAGAGAATCATCCTTAACACAGATGTGCTACTGGCATAGGATAATCCCGGAGGTTGGTGGCCATTTCGATCCCTGCACAAAGCAGGGCACTCCCACCACTCGACGGCGACCACCGTTGGTGGGTCTTAAAGAGTGCAGCCAAATGCACAAAAGGGGTTGAAACAACATCGAAAAAAAGCTTCTCATTGCTACTAATAGCAATAGTAAGAGTCGACTCGCATCAAGTTACTCTAGCCAATTGAGAAAGTCTTCTGGTACAAGAAATGCAAGAAGAAAGAAATCCCAACAGGCATGGTTCCCACAAGGCGCTGCTAGCGGGAGGCCAATTCTGCAAGACCCAAAAGTCAAGCAGCTCAGCACCGATAGTCGACCATGCCGAGTACCCAATAACCGCCTCTTACGGTTTGCTGGGTGGGCGGCTTCACTCTTCTGCCCCGGTGAAGCACGGGGAACCGGATTGGTTGTACAGCCTATCGATCTACTTTCCGAGTAAACAATGGATAATTGATCTGATTAAACTTTAACTTGTGGCTATGTTGTAGCTGACGCACTGTGTCAAGCATTTTTTTTTTAATCACTAGAGCTTATAGCTTTGAGCATATCATTACAGTTTTTGGTGTCTATTTTTTTTTGGGGGGGGGGAGGAGGGGCTTTAATCGTTTTTAGGTTTTGAAGGCTTCTGAAGGGAGACAACATTTTAAAGCGACAATGTCCAGGAGCGCTGTACTGCATTATGTTTACGTCTGACAATCACTTAATTTTTGTTTTTATCACCTTTTTTTTGCAACATTTTTGCTTTGAACCAATTTAAACAATTTTTGACGATGATTAAAATCACGATGCTGAGATTATTTTCTGACCGCTCCTTATTGTTCTATCATCTTGTAACAATCTATTTCCATGCTTTCCTATGTTTTTATTTTTTTCCTAATTTTTTAAGTGGTGAAATTTTAATGTGGCTTCCCGGCTTACTTGTGGTGTCCAAAACTTCTAATCTCACTTGTTCTGGTGCCACTCATTTTTCTGGAGGCAGTCACGACTTCATTTTAATAAAGCGCTTTCGTTTAATTGACGTATTTTTTATTTGTAGTAGATTAAAAAAAGTGAATGACATAACTTTAGGTTACAGTAAGCGAAAAGGTTTTATTCTCTCCAGTATCACTTTATCACCCTGTTTACCATTGCAGAGTTATAGGAACACTATCGGCGGAGGTTCTCTGCTGAACCATCGCTGGGTTTTGACAGCGGCTCACTTGTTTATCGGAATTCAAAGAGCGCAAGATTGGTCAAGAAATTTCGCGGTGACATTTGGTGAGTTGTTTCTCGAAATAAAAATTATCTCATAATTTGCAATTACCGTACTGCTGCACTTTATCTTGAAAACGATTTCTTTGTTCCTATGGTTAAACAAACGAAGTGTTTATGTTTAACAAACATGAATAAATGAAAACAATGTTGCGTATAAGCAGTACTTAAATTGTAAAATTTTGCATGGGGGGACGCTTTACAGCCTTGACTGAACCTTAGTGTGAAGATTACATAAATCCGTCGACGAAATTGAATGAAAACCAAAAAAGATAAAAGTCTTCGCCGAGAGTCTAAAAACTGATGTGTTTTTCCGCCGGAAATTAGGTGAAGACCAAAAAAAAGTCTTCGCCGAAACCTGTGTTTTTCTTCTCATTCACTATTACCGCGGAATTTGGTGCTACATTCGACCGGACTTTGTAGGTCTTTTTCCTCTCATCAACCAGCGCTCAAATTTCGATGGGGGGACGCCTAAATCTCGATAGGGGTCACTCAATCTCGATAGGGGACGCTCAAGCTCAATGGGGGGACGCGTCTCCCCTGTCCCCCTACAATTTAAGTACTGCGAATAAGTCGGTGCTTACAAATCAACGATTTCTCAGAGCTATACCAACAGTCAGTAATGTGAGGACTAAAATAATTGATTCTTTACCCTTCAATTACGAAGATTGAAATTAGCATTACAGTATTTCATAAATTTGCAAAAATTTTTGTTTTGTGGATGCGTGTGACTGCAATTGTGCTAGAGTTTGTTCTGTGCAGTAACAACAAGCAAATTCAGTAAAATGCAGATATACTGCCTCGTATCCAAGATCTCGTTTTTGCTATGCAGGTGTCACTACTTTGCCAACTACTCCGCGCGCTAGCTTTTTGCCAAGAGAAGCTCAAGTCTTTGACGCGGAAGAAATTATTATTCACCCTCAATTCAATCAAATGACCTACGATTTTGATATCGCTCTAGTAAGTACACGTAAAACCACAGGTGGGCACGTTAATACAAAACGTTAGCTTCGTTAACCACTAGTCCGTTAACAAACTTCATTCTTCCATTAAAGTTAATCCGTTATTTTTAGCTTTAATTAACGGAAGGTAAAAAAGTCCATGAATTCGTCAACATTTTGAGTGTAATTTGCATTACTTTTTATTCACTCACTTCTAGAACACAAAATGACATTGTTGAGGTGATTGTTAGGAAAAATTTATTGCTATGATGGTCTTTTTGTGTTTTTGAAGTTACATTTTACAGTCTATAATCTAATTTCAAGATAAAAGTAGGCTTAAATGCACTAATGAAGCTGCGATTGGAAATCTTTGGAAATTGCGAACAGCGATAATTATTAGACCTATGGCCGCAGCTTATCATTTGCCACAAGAGGTGGGCACAAATAACATTATATCAAAAGCACAGCGCAACAAAGCGCAACGATCTTTTTAACCAGTGAAAGCGCAGCGCAAAATGTGCAATTTAATTTTTTTGCTAGCTGAAAAGCATCGCAACTTCCGCAATGAACTTTTGGATTCAGTTGAAGCGCAACGAATTTCCGCAATTGTGGAAAGGCATTTTGGTAGCAAGTTAAAGCGCAGCCTAACTTCCGCAATTGAAATTTAGCAACACAATGCAAAGACCGCTTTTTTTGCAATTTTAGACTGAAAAAGAGTAAATAATTTGCTAAACAAGCCCGACATTTATCAATTTTATGATTGAAATGGAGCAAAATTAAGGTCAATGAATAGAACTGCGCTTTTAACCGAAAAAAATTTTGAAAGCGCAACGCAATTAAAGCGCAACAAATTTTAAAGGCTTTATTCCCCAACGCAACTTCCGCAATGTTTCAAAATAAAAAATTAAAGTGCAACGCAACTTACGCAATTGCGGAGGTTGCAGAAGTTGCGCTTTGCGCTTCTAATTGCGCTTTGCCCACCTCTGTTTGCCACAAAAAAGAGCTCCTTTTTTCGCTTTTTCTTCTATAAAACTCGTGCTAATACGCAACAAGTGTTACCAGTGCAAATTGATTTGAACCGGTACGATCAAAGAATGTTGCTAGAAATTAACGATGGAAACTTTAACGTAAGTTAAGGGATACTTAACGGAAGTTAATTTAGTCCGTTAGCATAAAAAAACTTTTTAAAGGATTAACGAGTTAACGAAAAAGTTAACTTCGTCATTAACAGATTAACAATTAACGGATTTGTGCCCACGTATGTGTAAAATACCAAGATTAAGTTGTACAATAGACATTATCATTTAACTGCTAATTATGGTATTTGTGATAATATTTGTGCTTGGACAGAATATTACACAGATGATCATAAAACTATGGCTGAGCAAATGCTTAAAACCAATCTTGGATAAAACGATTCTTGCCAAATTAGACATTGGTTGGTAAAATTCAATTTAGTGCTATTCTAAACTGGATTGAAGAACAATTTAGACTGAAAAGCAATCTATTTGAGGCCAAAAACTTGACAAAGCTTGATTAAAGGCTAGTAAAAGTTGGCAAGTTTTGTTTTTTTTAACGCCTAATTACAAACACATAGCAGTTTTTAAATGATGGGTAACTTTAGCTGAATCAATCACAATAATTAATAATAAACTTTTTTTCACTACTGTGAGGTCGCACTTCCTCACCTATCTGCTATCCCATTAGGCCAGTGTTTCATCAGCATCTGAATTCACACATAGCCTATCCTGGCAGCCCACCCGAACCTTCAAACCACACACGAGGGCTATTTCTGCACTTGCCATCGTACCCTCTTCTCAGATTACTCTGATCAAAGTCTGACCACAAGTTCACCAAAAAGAGAATTGTCGACCAGTATCACACTGGCACTCCACTTACTGTAGCTCAACCGCATTGAGCTAGCATCATTAAGCATGGACACCATATATGACATCACATTAGCAATTTACCACAATAGTACACTATATGCATATTTCAAACTTGTTATCGTCAGGCGTACATAACTGTGTACAGTAGCGTAGCCAGGGGGGGGGGGGGCGGGTGGGGCTATAGCCCCCCTCCATTGGCATGTCGACCAAACTGCAGGATGAGAAAAACACTACGTTTTTAGCACTTTTGAGACCGATAAATGTACTATAATGGGCTAAATAGTGATTTAAAAACATCTTTTGAAACATATATATAGGGGGGGGCTAATTTGTTGAAAATAAAACTAACAAATAAATGAAAACTGTAAAAAATCGTCAAAAATACGAAATCAAATTTGATCGCAAGTGTAAAAATGCTAAACATAGGTGCCATCAACTAATATACTATAAACTAAGGAATAGGGGGAGGGGGCTATTCAGTATTGTTACCGTAATTACCAATTTCTCTCAAATTTTTTTTCATTAGCCCCCCATTATTTTGAAATAATTACTCCGTGAGAGCGTTATTGAAATATTCGATTTTATAATTTACCAGCATCTTAATAAGAAAACTAAAATTTTACCATTTGCCACCTCCCGAATAGCACATTTATGCAACCAGTTTAATCATGTTTGCACTGCCAATTTCTAAGCCACGTTTTAAAAGCATAATTTTTTAATCAAAATAGCCCTAAAATTAAGTTATTTTTGCAAAAAATGCAAAATTTTCGAGCTCTGGGGGATCCTCCCCCAGACCCTCGTGCCTCCGGCGGCTGGAGTCTTTGCCCCCAAACCCCCAACTCCCCAAAACAGCCCCCATTGCGAACTTCTGGCTACGCGCCTGAATGTGTAAATAAATGCCTACTACAAAATTTGAACCCCAAAAGCCAAAATTAACGTACCTGCCAGTAAAGCAAATTGCTATATACAACGCCAGTCAACGCCCACACGCATAAATTTTCATTTTCTCGTATGTGGTTTGAAAATTCTTTATTTGGTTTACTGGCAAGTAGGTTAATTTTGGCTTTAGTGGTTCAAACAATTTTTAGTCGGCATTTACACAGTTATGTACGCCTGATGATAACAAACAAGTTTGAAATATGCATATAGTGTACTATTGTGGTAAATTGCTAATGTGATGTCATATATGGTGTCCATGCTTAATGATGCTAGCTCAATGCGGTTGAGCTACAGTAAGTGGAGTGCCAGTGTGATACTGGTCGACAATTCTCTTTTTGGTGAACTTGTGGTCAGACTTTGATCAGAGTAATCTGAGAAGAGGGTACGATGGCAAGTGCAGAAATAGCCCGCGTGTGTGGTTTGAAGGTTCGGGTGGGCTGCCAGGATAGGCTATGTGTGAATTCAGATGCTGATGAAACACTGGCCTAATGGGATAGCAGATAGGTGAGGAAGTGCGACCTCACAGTAGTGAAAAAAAGTTTAAGTTTTAAATCTGCTATGTAACTTCTGAATTAATAATAAATTTGACTTGAAAAAGCTTGACGTCCTTCTTGGTCGACTCCCGGGAATTCAGAACGACTTCTACTGGCAGTTAGTTGGCCACGTCAACCACAAACCCTGCAGCTGAAAGCAGATCGAGTCATTGACGCGCAGAGCTGGACAGCGCTGTTTTGAGCTTTTAGTTCTCTTCAGCAGCTCTCAGCGTATATAAACCAAAAACAATCCCGAGCCAGCTCTCGGCCAAACAAAACAAACCTTAGGTTTTAATCAAAGCAATTTTTTTTGATTAAATTTTCAATGAAAGCACAACCGTCGCCTATTGTCTCCAAATATATGCGTTGCGTAGGCCTACTTTGTTCGAAATATCCTAGTTTGTGTTGTTTTGTATTTTACTTAATTTTTCAGCTTAAAACCAACAGTATTAATAGCTAGCAAGCAAAAATAAAGTTGCAAGACAAGCAAAAAATAGCGGAATGAAGTACTCGTATATGTAATACGATTGTAAGTTTTTAGTTTTGTAATAAGCTTTCCTGATTTTTTTTTCATTTGATCCTAACACTATTTTAAAACAAGGGGTAAAGATAAACTATCTCTCATTTGTTTATGTTTTGTAGTATCAAAAAAATCCGTTTTGCTTCGAGCCAATTTAACTTTGATAATTTAACAATTTTACGGCAGAATAACTCCTAAAAATTTGAAGTTACTGTGGTAAGAGAAGTAAGTTTCCCAACTTTGAGTATTTTCGGAGCTACTAAACCATTGTTTGGGCGCTTTCTGTCCCATATTTAAGTTTAACAACATCATGGGACAATTTTGTGACATAATATTTTTCGCTTAAGCATTGTCTTCTTTCTCTTTCATGATACTCGCTGTAATACGCCGAAGCGTGTAACGAGTTGGCAGGGCCCATCTTTGAGTCATTGCGCCCGGGCAACACAGCTCCATTCGAAGAAATGTCGCAACGGTGGCGAGCCGATGGCAACACTGTGTCCGATTTGACCGGCCCGAGATTTGAACCCTAGACCTCCCGCTCCAGAGACGAACGCGTTACCGCTCAACCAACTGGCCGGTTTTCTGCAGTGTATAGTAAGTTGGAAAAACAATCCCTACAAAAACGGTTAAAAGTTTTAAAAAATAACTTATTTAATATTTTTCAAGATCAAAGTCGGAACCAGATTTCAGCAAAGAGGAGATTTCTTTATTTCTGCTCCTCCGACTACCGTTAATTACACAAGATTTGTCAAACCTATCTGTCTCCCTTGCATGGAAAATAACTGTGTCGCCTCACAACTGAGAAGAAATGGAATTCTCGATGGAACTGAGTCTAGCGAAGAACTCTGTAGAAAAGAAGGTAGGTATAACAGCATTATTATTAATGTTCACTTTTCAATAACTTGAATCATAACGCGAAGCGAAAAATTATTAAGTAACATTTCACGGCTGTGCTTCCTGTATTTGAAGTTCATCAGGAGAACAATAATTCCCAAACTAAAGCCAATCGCAAAAAAAATTGAGTTATTATCCTTAACTTACTGTAGAAACATGAAAGAGAGTTAAATTCTTCCATTTAAGCGAGTGCAATTAGTGAATTATTTCGACTCCGCTATGAGTCGACTTTCACTTTTCGGTAGATTCCCTTGTGATTCATTTATTGCTTATTTGATTAAAATTGCATGCTGGTGCAAAAAAATAAACAAGTAACAAATAAAATTGGAGTCGCTACGAAACTTCAGATTTTGGCGCATCTTGCGTAAATTGATTAATAACAACAGTTTGCCAAAAAGTTGCGGCTAATATGCATTAGACTTGTTATTCCACTGCGACCCCATGGTATCTAAGCGTTGAGTTGCAATCAAATTCGCGTACTGCAGAATTTGCAAAAAATGACCAGAAAAATATATTCGATGCTCCATCGAATCAGTGGAATTCCAGTAAACTCATAGAAGTATTACTTCTGTCACTGCTGCTGTTTCGTTTTGTTGTCGCTTTGTCGTTTTGTTGTTTTGTAATAAAACTTTGAACAGTGGAAATGGTAAACGTTTTCATTTCAAATTAAATGTTTTGATGATAATGATTACTTTCTGCGTGGCATTAAAGTGGTAAAGGCAAATTGGTACACGTGCTTCGATCATTTTACAATACGAATTAGATCTTACAAATTAAACTTAAACGAACAAATAAAGTATAGTACTAAAAACCTAACCTTGCTGCTAATTGTTAGTGTACAAATTTGAACGGCAGTATTTAATTTCAAGGTGAATGGTTGCTTCAAGAAGATGACCTTGACGAAAAAAACTTTCTTGGCGTTGTAACTGGTTTTGGAGCTGATTATGCTTTTACAGCTTTCCAGAGCCGCGTATCTCTAACCATGTTTATGAAGCAGGGAAGAATTAGACTTTTTAATGAAGAAACGTAAGCTTCTACTGTTCTTTTCTTTAAAAAAACTATATAGGAATAAAAATAAAAACTACCCAAAACACTTTTAATCAAAAAAGAGGAGCTATATTTTTTTGAACTGTTTTAAATGTATGTGGTAAGATATTGAAATACCAATCACAAAATATGATAAAATTCGTAAAGCTTTGAAATCTCTATTGCGATGTTTGTCAATTTTATGTTTGATACTGTGTAAAGAACGTGAAACCTTTTAGTTTTAGACAAAAAAAACAGAGCCAGGATAAAATGAATCATTCTATTTCGAGACGTTTCGACTTAAACTAAAGTCATTATCAATCTTATTCAAATAGAATCTTCTACTGATTCTATGTAAATAAGATTGATAATGACTTTAGTTTAAGTCGAAACGTCTCGAAATAGAATGATTCATTTTATCATGGCTCTGTTTTTTTTGTCTAAGCTCTTCACATCGTCCCGTTATTCTGCTCTTTTAGTTTTAGTTTTGCAATTTTTAAACTATACTGCAGATGTGCCTCTCGACGGAGAGAGATTTACCGCGAATCGAATAGCGAACTAACACAGCTATTTACACCAAACATGCTGTGTGGAAGCGGCGGAAATGTGCAGAATATCACTGACGCCTGTAGAGGAGATAGCGGTGGTGCATACGTCAGACAAGTAAGTATGTGAATTGAAAGTTGGTTGTATAAAGAGCCTTCTACTGATACTGTTGACTTGAGTTCAATTGTCAGTTGGTTTAAGCCAAAGGCTACAAAATAGTAATATTTGCAGTTTTCCTGATTGACAATCAGCATTAAAAATGTTACTAAGAAGTTTTGACTGTGCTAATTAACAAAGAATATACAAGTGTAATTATTTTTCTTTCACGTTGTCGATCTTGGTAACATATTTAGCCAAGTGTATAACTTGGCAACATACTGCTGCCATGTGTAATTATGTTGACATTAATATATGATTTTTGTGCTTGGTTGACTTTGTAGAACATTGGATTGTGGTTTTTGTATTACGAAAAGTGCTAAGAGTGACTAATTTGTCTTGGAACAGATTATCCTTGAATTCATCTCAGTAAAGCTGCATCTACTGCTGCCAATATAAATTGAACCAGAAAATCCAACGTAAGAAAGTATAAATTTTAATCGCCTGCTTTGGTAACGCACTGCCAAAAATTTAGAATTTGCTAATTGGTTTTGTTGGCATTGTTCAAGCGGTAACGTGTTTGTCTCCGGAGTGGTAGGTCTAAAGTTCTAACTTCATGCAGGTCAAATCATTTTGCCAACAGCTATAAACCGCTGCAAAATTTCTTTGAAAGAAGCTGAGCTGACTGGGTGCAATAACGCGGAGGTAGGTCTCGCCAACTCGTAACACGTCTCGGCGTTTTACAGCGAGTTTAATGAGAGATTTGATTTGCTAATTGAATTTTTCAGGTGAAAGACCCGGAAACAGGGGAAAGCTGTTGGGTACAAATCGGAATAGTGAGTTGGGGTTGGGGATGTGGTCAGACCTTTCAAAGAAATGGAGAAACTCTTCGGTTTCCCGGATACTACTCTAATGTGTTATCATCATTGGATTGGATAAGTAACGGTAATTTCCAAGTTGGTCAGCAAAAAATGTCAAGCAAATTATAAAAAAGAGCAGAGCCGTGCCTAAAACCAATAAAATCTTTACAAAAGAACGTATACGAAATGTCTTGAATTGAGTTATTAGTCTGCACTTAACCAAATAGTAAAGTAGACTTGCTACATTGTAATGAATTGTTCTCTTATCAGAACCCAAACTTTTAATTGCATTCCGTAGCTATAAATGCGACGTAGTGTTTGAGTTTTTGTGTATGGGTGAACCAGGCTTGTAGAGTTTATAAACTTTTTTAATATTTTATTTTTCAGTAAGTCGCTCTTGCCCACTCAGAGACCAAAGTAGAATCGATTTGCGCACAAGAAGATGCCGAAAATCGTGTCAGTCAGACGCCAATTGTAAAGGATTGAAACGGTGTTTATGCGACGATGTGTGTGGAATGTCTTGTTTTAATCCAGGTTAGGATGAAATTCGGGTTAAAATCATACTGCGTGCAGATAACTTTTTTCAATTCTTAGTTAATGTTATTGGCAGTAAAGGAATTGTTACTTTCTGCTTTGTTTGTATTTAGTTTGTTTAAGATAATTTACAAAATTTGTAAAAACAATATCAAAAGCACTAATAGCTGTGCTATAACATTACGTAACTGTGAGTAATAAACTCTTTGTTGTCCTATATTAACCCATGTTATGGCCAGAAAACACTTTGGTCTTTGAATCAAGCTTCGACGTGGTCACCTGTCAATCGCACATGATGGAAGCGTCCACATTGTCATTGTAAATACTTAACGTCAAACATGGAAGTTGTGAATGCGACTTTAAACATTTGGTTTGACCTGATCAGGTATCAAACTGGAGTCTACAGTTCCTATAGAGTTTCTATAGCATACAATCTATACTTAGTACTCATAAGCTACTTTTGTTGATATTAAATTTATGATCAGAATCCTTGTTATGCAGACGCGGAGTGCAATGACCTTGATGAATTTCCTAATGGTATTATCGTGGGTAACATGGCATATGGCGATATTGTGACGTATCAATGTAGACCTGGTTATGAGTTGAAGGGAAATCCACAAAGAAGATGCCAATCAGACAGAAGATGGAGCGGTACTGCACCTACATGCACAGGTCTTTTAGCTGAAGATTTTGTACTGGTAGCATTGTTAGACTTGCAGTATACCTAAGTGTAACGTAAAAGTAAAATTAAAATTCTTATCAGCCTGTCTAGCAAACATTTTAAAAACATATTATAAATTTTATCCAATGGTGCATCATCAGTGCTTTGGGTTTAATAGAGTAGCTAGCAAGCATGGCAGTACGGTACGGTACATAAGTACGGTACTAAAGTACGGTACGCCTTAATTTTTGCTGAAAAGCGCACTATGCACTATTTAAAAAGGTACGAGTTTGGTACTTTGATACGCTGTTTGAATGTGAGAACCAAACGAGCTAACGCACCGTACCATGTTTAGAGGCAACATATGAGTTAATCAGCTCCAAACTTGGCAGAATTCATATGTATGAATCTTCTTTTTAGAAGCAGTTAAACCTTTTGTGGAGTGCTGAAAATGAAAACTTCGGAAAAACCTTAGCAATTTTTTTACCTACATACCGTACCTTTTAAGTACGATCTGTTTAGAGCGTACCATCTGATGAAAAGTATGTACGTACGGTACGGATGCAAAATTTGTTTTTGTTACGAAACGTTGTTACGGTATGGTAAATTTTCCAAGTACGCCTTATTCAAATTTTTAACGTACAGTACCGCACTGCCATCCTTGGTAGCAAGCTTGGAAAAACCCAAAAGAACTTCATCCAATTAAAACAAGCAATGTCAATAACTCGTCCTCTGGAAGGGTTTTTTGGTTTAGCGTTCCACTCTATAACAGTTGTTCAATGAAGCAACAAAAAGAGCAAACTGTCGCATGCTTAATTTTCAATAGATCTTCTAACTCAATCCATATCTAATGATGTTGGCGTAATTTTGCGCAGGAGCAAGGGCTAGAAAAACTTGGTTCATATCTTATGTGCTTGTATTGTTTCAGTTCTTCAATGTGTAAATGCATTCAATACACCTGAAAATGGCAGAATCGGGGGAAACCCGAAAGAACTTTATGATATTGGTGACGCAATTACATT
Source organism: Trididemnum nubilum (assembly GCA_963965965.1). NCBI lineage: Eukaryota > Metazoa > Chordata > Ascidiacea > Aplousobranchia > Didemnidae > Trididemnum > Trididemnum nubilum. The sequence continues at coordinate 32,877,161 of OZ014487.1, read as the reverse complement.
CATCTGCAATGAGGGATTCATCTTGATTGGAGAGAACAGGTCGATTTGCCAAAATGATATTACCTGGAGTGCAACAGCGCCAATTTGTTTGCGTAAGTACATACAGTACAAATACAAATTGTTTGTTTACTTAGGCACAGTACAACCAATTGATACTAGTACTCCATCTGGATATCATATGTGCTGAAATGATAATATAGCAGCTAAGCTATTTTATCTACCTGATAAAGATGCGTTTACACTGGACGTAAAGCAACGCAAAGCAGCCAAAATTTGACGTCATCGACAACCTGGGAAAGGTTTCAACCGGTCGTAAACTTCGCGAGTGCTTGCTTAACTTCACTCAGACGAAATTGTTGGTGAATGATTGGCCTATATTAAGCAAGTGATGTAAGCGACTGCTTCGCTTCTTTTGTAAACGCAACTTTAGAGTAGAGTCGTAAGCGTAACGAGTTACTTTCAATTATTCGTTACCGGTGCAACGAAATACTATGTATATATCATGCTCAACATACTACCTCATTAGCGCGTAGTGGCGGCGATAGCTCAATTGGTAGAGATTCGGGCTAGTGATCGAAATGTTACTGATTCTCGGTTCGATTCCAGAACTAGCACTTCGTGGTTGCATACTTGGAAAGACAATTTATGCAATTTTTAATTATGCATATTCCTATTGAATCAAGGAGTCTACGCGTTGTGGTAGCCCCATCCTGACAAACGACTTGCAAGCAGAACCCCCAAAAAGGGTACTCTGGGTGGGTGTGGTTAGATAGACGTAGAGCGCCTGGTTCAAATGAACGAACGAATAGCACGCAAACTGCATAGTTAGAACCGTTAATAATCTAATCAGACCTAGATTTTTTTATTTTTGAAAATGTAAACATCTTTTATTTCAGCAACCTGTGAAGACCTCCCCGCACCAACAAATGGACATAAATCAACTGATAATAAAACTGAATTCTATATCCCTGGTGACGTCATTGATTTTCTATGTCCTCCTGGTTACATCTTAAATGGTGAAAGTAGAGTAGAATGTCAAAATGATGGCACTTGGAGCTCATCATCAGTTCCCGTATGTGAAAGTAAGTTCAATTTTGTAAAAAAGTTTAATTTTGCATTCTTTTTGTAAAGTTTTGTTCTCGTAAATAGGTTATTTTTAGCTATGATACAAAATCAATCCCTTAATGCAACAGTTAGATATGTTTGAAAAATATTGAGACTTTTTTCGCATGCTGTTCGACTTGTGAAATTGTGCATTCAATTCTAAAAGCTTGTCCATAGTAAGTTATTCGTTTTAATTAAGCAGCTAAATACATGCTTTGTTCGCTATTTCAATATTGTTGGTTCAAGTTCCAATTATATACAGTTAGTCTCTCGGTCGAACTGAGGCAGATCATGGGCAGATTCAGTTGTGATTTAAAGTTTTCATATTTCTTTAGTTGTTGAATTTTGCCGACACCCAGATCATTTGTTGAACACCGCAAATGCAATTCTTCCTGACTTTAGGGTAGACAAAATACCATTGGGAACACGGTTTTCCATTTCTTGCAGCCCTGGGTAAGAATTTCCATCAACTTAATTTTGCAAATTTGATTGCAGGTAAATCGATTTATTCACTTGTTTTTCAAAATGGAATAATGCAGTAATTATTCTTATTCCATTTCCAATATGCATATTGAGTCTCATTTTGGTTTAATGTTTTTTGGTATGTATTCAAACGGAAAATATAGCAGCTTTATTTGCCAAAAAAAAACTCAAAATTGGTAACTTTATTTATTTATTTTTAATTATACCCAGTACTTAAATTGTAAAATTTTGCATGGGGGGACGCTTTTGCAGCCCTGACCAAACGCATTTGGCCTGCGAAAGTACTTCAGTGAAATTAATGTGATTCCGTAGCCCAAATTGATTGAAGACCACAAAAAAGGTCTTTGCAGGAAATTGAAGTGTTTTTTCCTCGAAATTAGGTGAAGACCAAACAATAAAAAAAAGGTCTTCGCCGCAATTTGGGACCATAATTGGCGGGAATTTGCGATTTATTCGTGCTGGCTGACTCTTTTTCGTCTCAACATCCAGCGCCCAAATCTCGCTGGAGAGACGCCGAAATCTCGATAGGGGGACGCTAAATCTTGATGGGGGGACGTTAACTCTCGATGGGGGACGCGTCCCCCGCGTTCCCCCTACAATTTAAGTACTGATTATACCAGAATAAACCAAATAAACATCAAATCAAATAGAATAATCACCACTGAAAAATATTGGCCTCTTGACCAAAGCAAATCAGTAAGCATAGATCCAGTTGCAATTACAGTTCTAAGCAACACTTGTTGGTATGCAGGTATGAACTGGAATCGGGTGCTTCAGAATGGTTTTGCTCCGACAATGAGGTTTGGCAAGAAATAGGTATAGTGGAGCATCCAAATGAGTATGGGAACCGAACAGTTTGTAGGCCAGGTGAGTTATTTGCTCTCACAATTATCGTAACTTTATAGCTCTGTTTCGTTTTCGATAAGAACAAGTTTGTCAAGCAATCTGTAACTTGGTTATTTCAACTTCATTGTTTTTGTTTATTTTTCTTTTGTTACTACTCATCAATGAAATCATAAATAAGCAAAAGATTACTGTATAGTTTTGAATGGTGATATGATTTCTCTGAAATTTTCAGCTCAAGCTGTTAGGCACTTTTTTATCAAATATATCATAAAAGTCGGTTTTGCATTTACTCTCAAATAACAAAAATCTACTATTTCTTGTTTTCGGAGGGTGGGGTTTTGGCATGCACATCAATAATTAGGGCAGAGTACAGAGCAATCAACAAGAAGTAAGCTATGTAGTCAAATAATACAAGTTGCCACTTGGCTATCCAAGTTGCTTAAACCTTATGTCCAAAGTAGCATCTGAAAATACAGATCAAACTCAATATTAAAAGGGAAATCTGAATTTAAATCTGCACTTTAAACTAAAGCTTAATTGTAAGCTCAAATTCGACAGAAATTTGCATCGTATTTAGACCCGAACCAACCCCAATTGGCATTTTTCTTTCTAGTAATGTAACTAAAAACGTTGCATTGACGTTTACTTGTTTTCATAAAATTTTTATTTATCTACAATAGCTGTATCACTTTCTTCTGAGTGTAACGCTGATAGAGCAATCTCTCTATATTACATTTCACTTTGGTTATTATCCCGTTTATAAGCCTAACAGTGCGACCCTAAAAGCTGATTTTTTTCAAACATTTTATGTTTTTTTATTTTACAGTTTAGGCAAAGAGATGGATTTGCAATACCGTATTAAAGCAATAAGCAGCAACTTTGCTGCATTCGACATTTTTATTAAAAACAAAACATATCGAACGTTTTTGGCTTAAAACAATCAAGCCCTCATCAGGATATTATAAACAATATTATATAAGCATCTGCAAAGAAAAATAGAAGGATTACGGCAACATAAATTACGTATTACTGACTAGTAACGTACAATATATTAGGAAATACTTAAAATTATGATCTAACAAAATAAAAATGCCTTTCCAGTTTTGGAGCAAACCAATTATATTAAATGTATAGTCAAACAAGCAGCAGCTTAAACTTTTTAGCTTGAAATAAACCAATTCAGTTAGAATAACTATTAATGGGTTAGCCAAGGTGCAGTGAAATGAAGAGAAAATCAGGTCAAATCTAAATAAGAACTAACTTTATAATAATATGACGTAACAGAAAATTTGGCAACTTAAAAAATACTTAGCAAAAAAGAAGCACCTTTAGCATAAAGTTGCTTATTTAATTTAGGTTTTGGTTGTTTAATGAAAAGCGCTTCTTGGATTTTCGTTTCATACTCCGTATGCCATCTTTTTGAAATCTGGAAAGAGTTTACGGTGGACTTTTCCTCACGGCTAGTGGCTCATGCGCGTATGTGGTTTTGTATAGCACTCTTATGCGGTCCAGCTTTAAACGCCGAACATCACTGTGCATCAAAACTTAATTAGCTTCTTCACAGAACATTGCAATCACTTTCCAGTAATACTGATATTAAAGTTTGCTAATTGGACAAAGGTCGTGATGTGGCAATACTGAACTCAGATAATTATTACGCTAAACTAGACAACATTCTTGAAGATAAATCAAAATTCATCAAAATTAATACAGAACAAGGAATCCATCCAATAACCGCAAAAGAAAATTCAATTAGTTCCTATGCTCGCAAATATTTAAAAGGTTATGGCGATGAAATTATCAGAAGCTGAATTTTATCAAGATGCAATCCTGGAAGATTGTATGGTCTAATAAAAGTTTACAAAGAAGGCAATCTAGCTCGACCTGTGGTTTCCATGATCGGTACGTCTGAGTATAAACTAGCAAAATTTTTGGACTCCATCATCAAACCTTACATCCCTGATTCGTACATTACTCAGACACGCGAAGAATTTTTTAACAGAATTAATACTTTAAATTTTAACTCATCCAATTAATTTTTGGTCAGTTTTGATGAAAAATCGCAATTTACTAACGTTCCTTTAAGCCAAACTATTCAAACCGTTGCTAATTACATTTTTTTCTTCTGACCGTAATGATCATCCTCTTATTACTAAAGAGGGGTTTGTGAAACTAATGCACCTGGCTATTGAATGTATGTTTCTGTTTGAGGATGAATTGCATAAGCAAGTATTGTACATGGTATGGGATCCCCACTCGGTTGCACTATGGCTAATTTCTTTTGCTGGGGACACCTTGTAACGTTAATTTTCAAAGATCAAATGCCTTGTCACCTTAAGTTATATGTTTGCTATATTGATGATGTATTTGCCGTTTTGATGATGTTTACGCGTGTTCCTCTTTTTTGAATATTCTAAACAGCCAACATAATAAAATAAAATTTACTGTTGAAAATCTACAAACACTTTGCAATTTCTTGATGTTGATATCAAAATTAGTGAGAATACTATTGATTCAGGGTCTGGAGAAAGCCAACTGATCCGGGTTTATTCCTTAACTTTGCTGCTATGTTTCCCATCAAATGGAAATCTGGCTTAGTGTTTTTTATGCTGCTCCGTACCAAGTTAATTAATTTTGTTCGAGTGATTCGTTATTCTTCAGAGAAGTTGACATTCTTAAATCGTTATTCTTGGCGAACAATTATCCCACACCTTTCTTTGACAAAACACTGCGCAAATTTTTGTGCTCTTTCCTCGCATCTTACTAAAGAAAATGAAAACAGCGATGAATGTGAGACTTGCTTTTTTGAAATTCCGTATATGGGCCCTGCATCCAAACAATTTACAAAAAACCTGTCTGAATTTGTTTAGCGTGAATTTGCTTGAAGTTAAGGGTGGTTTGCGATACATTCAAGATCAATCGCTACTTTTAGCTGAAAACAAAAACACCACAATATGCTCTCTGCTCCAATGTCGTGTACCAGTTTCGATGTTCGAGTGATGCAAATCTTGCCTATTTAGGTATGACTACCCGACATTTGGCTGCAAGAGCTTGCGAATATTTCGTTTTAGCTGGAACGCATTAGAGTGCTATACAAAACCTCATACGCGCATGTGCCACTTGCCGTGAGGAAACGCACACCGTAAACTCTTTCCAGATTAAAAAAAAAGGCATACGGAGTATGAAACGAAAATCCAAGAAGCACTTTTGATTAAACAACTAAATCCTAAGTTAAATAATGACACCCTAATAAAAAAAATGTCTAAGTCATCTTTTTGAGTTTTGAGAAAAACAAAAAAAACTTTCTCATTTTGTAGTGAAATGACCTATCGTTACAAAATTTCGGCAAAAATACATCACAACGATTATATCAAACATGACCAACGTAATTTTGCTTGTAAACAACTTGATGTACTTTAACTCAAAGGCAAAGTAACTTAGGCAAAAATAATACAAATTTTTCTGTGATTTAGGCAGAAAAAATATTAATTCTATCTTGATTAGCGTTGCTATTATTTCTTTAACATCCACTTGAATGGTTAAAAATTAGCTCTAACTAGTGCAGAGACGAACTGCAAGGAGGAAAGAATTTCACCTTTTTTTTTTTGTTTGTTTTTTTTTTTTATACGGAAAAATCGTTTTAAGTATTTTTGAGTAATTGACATCTTCTGAAGATAACTAGATTACAGAAATAAACTAAAACTGGAATTTCTTCTTATGAATGCCATAGAATTGCATCGATTAATTTTTGGTAGCCTGTTGATCATAGACATAAAGCTAGGATTGTAGTTTGGGGTGAGGGGCAAACCACAAAAACACATGAAATGACGCCATCAGAATTTTTTCATTAAAGAAGCTTTTCTTCTGACACTCGTCAGGAAGAATCGTCAGAATAGAGTGCGCAGGAAAAGGAGCGGCTATTTATAGGAAAAAGCAGAACCATAAATGGCTAGAAAAAGACCAATATAAGAGAGCGTCATTAGTGAATTCTTTTTGTCGGCAGAGGACGGAATTAGAAGTTTTGATGAAAAAGGCTTCAAAAACAGATATAGATGGAAAGAAGAGCGGCCTTGGGAAAGAATAGAGAATCTACTGTCATCATAATATCGAGTACAGACAGGATTTTGTGAAAGGTGAAGTCCAATAGCTGAATCAGAAGCAAAAGACTGGGTATAGGTCTCGGTGGAAGAGTTACACCGTGCGGCAGGAAGTAAGCGTGTCTGGGAAAAAAAGCAAGAGCGGATAGATTTGGATACGTGTGGTTTAATTTTCTCTTGCAGCCTTTGGGAGGTGCGGCCTACAAACTAATTGTCATAGTGGCATGAGGATCGATAAATCACGTTGCTTTTCTGTAAAGCAGGCGGTACATCCTTGTTGGTAGCGGAGTGAAGCTCGTTGGTAGAGCTAACAACGCGTGGTTTCACAGCGGAAAAGCACAGCTTGACAGCAGATTTTACTTGCCTTTCGAACCGGGTAGAAACAGAACCGAGCCATGGGAAACGTAAATAGACGGGCATTTCTCCGGGTCGAATTTAGGCAGAGCGTGAAATTGCTTCATCTTCTTAGCCACAAACGACTTGATAATTTGTTCCGAGTATTCATTAGCCTGTAGAATAAACTTAACTTTGTTTAGTTCCTATGGCAATGTTTCAGGAAAACAAATGGCAAGAGCCTGGTGAGTTTTAAGATCAGGATTAAGTTAGTTTCGCATTTTTGTGGACTGAAGGAATTTTAGCGCAGATATTGACAAGTAAATGCGGATCTCCTGTAGATGGAGGAGATGAACCTGGAAAGAGATTTTTCAACCAACACGTCCAGGAAAGAAAAGAGCCAGGTTAGATTCTTTTTCAAAAGTAAAGCGAAGAGAAGGGAGTTGAGCCTGTCTAAGAGAAAATTGCACTCATCTTGGTAGCTGAATACTATGAAAGTGTCTCATTCATGTAGCGGTAATACATCTTCGGCTTGGAAGTGGTGTAAAAAAATCTACGGTAAATTAATAGTAGCCAACAAAATATTGGCAAGGGATAGTCGAAGGTGTGATCCCACGGCGAGCCCGTCGACTTGGCGATGCATGATGTCATCAAAGCTAAACTCGACAGAAGAAGAAGCCATCTCCATAAGTTCAACAAAGATTTGCTGTTGAAAAGGAGCAGGAGGATGTTCCAAACTGTAGAAAGTATCAGCACAGATTTGAAGTGTCCGCTTGAGGGACATTAGTAAATAAACTCGAAAGGTCAAAAGAGCAGAAAAAGAAAGAGAAAAGGTCCAAATTTGAAGTTTTAATAATTCGCAAAGGTGAAAGAGTCCCTTATGCAGTTTCTCGAATACAGAGTAAGAACCGGTTCGAGAAGAAAAGAAAGATATTTGGCCAGCTGGTGTTGCGTTGAATCGGTCTTAGATTTTTTATGAATTTTTGAAAGAGGAACGTTTTGTAGAACAAAGATATCGCAGAGTAGAAGATCAGTCGCCTTGGCCTGGTTTGCCAAAAGTTAAAAAGTTAAAATTTCTAAATTATGAAACGTGTTGCGTAAACTTGTGTTACTCTATCGTATCTAAGACGGGGTCCTGGGTGTAGAACCCCCAACTGCCGGAGGCTATGGGGGTTCTGGAAAAGAAGCTTTCAGCCGCGGGGCGATTTTGGGAAAAAAAAGCTACTTCAATACCATTGGATCACATTTCGCACGTGTTTAGAGCCATTTGAAAAACCTATATTTTTAACATGTGAAAGTCAGTTGAAAAAAATTAAATGTTTAATCCTCCTTTTACTTTTTAAAATTTAAGTCCAAAACACGTTTAAAATCTTGCATTTTTGGATCAAATTTCGTAAGTGATTTGGCCCAAGTATAGGAAAGTAAGGCACATTATTGCCTCCTGCAATATTTTAGCGGTAAATAGTGCTCTACTCCAAAAAATTTCTTAGATATTTTTGTTTTGTCATGAAAATAACCAGTAGTAGAAGTACATGTACGGCCAGGGGGCCCACGCCCCCTCGATTCAAATTTATATTCAATAATTCTATTTTCTTTAGCTGATTTTTTTTCGTAAGTATTTTGTCGCGTAAAAACTGGTGAGGTGGAGGTGAATGGCAATTGAAAATGGGACAAAAGAATGATGGTCACTCTTACTTACCCTGTTATTGCCCGGGCCGGATTTACATTGTACGGGACCTTTGGCTCTTTGGAGATTTTTGCAACATCTTCCTACCAAATATAGGTGAAAACCAAAAAAAGGTCTTAGCATTTGACCGCGGGACTCCAGGCACTAAGCCATATGGTAAATCCGGCCCTGGTTATTGCATTACGTTCATAAAAATGTTGGATGAAGGCCTGAGGTAGCAACTTTTAGGACAAAAACCCTTTACTTAAACCGGGTTATGCATTTAAATTGATTGGCAAAAATTGAACTGAGTGGGCCTAGGCCCTGTGGCCATCAGCATTATTGTTAATTACTGTTGTACGCGAAAAATACCAAAAGAAACTGAAACTAAAAAGACAATAGGCTTTTTTGTCATATTTTTATCATTGGTAGCATTTGAATTGGGGGTCTTGGACCCCTCCAGTCTACACCTGTGCTGTTGACTCATAGAAGCATGGATTTAAATTACCGGTGGCCGTAACCGGTTTGTAACATCAAACTGGGCTGAAGTGTACGCTGGGCACTGGCCTATTTTTACAAACCGAAGCTCTTCAAAGTAAACTCAACCAATTGCAGTAACTTATAATTATAATAAATGCCAAAATAGTACTCATTGATAACCATAAACAGCAGAGTAGTTACAACAAGCTATTATTTGCCCGCAAAACGTCAAAAATTGTTTCTACTCTTGCTGTCGAGCAGTACTGTGCTGTTTTAAAAAAAATCTTTTCTGTTTTCAAAGAATTAATGTTTTGATGTTTGAAAGCAAATGTACTTTTTCGATGCCTAAGTCAGTATTGACTGACATGGGCTAATCATAAAATTGCCTAAGTCAATATCAAATGGCATAGGCTAATCACGAAATTGCCTAAGTCCGTCTCTGGACTCAGACATTTTTATTATAACACCATAAAATGCCCTCTAGTGGGAAATTTTGAAATCTGAAAGTTTACAAGTTGCGCCTTTCCACATTGATCATTTTCGTATGAATAACTCATTTTACCCAAAAAGTGTATTGGACATTTATTTTATTAGCTGACGATAAGCAAATTATGCTAAAGGTGCCTCTTTTTTGCTAAGTATTTTCTAAGTTGCCAAATTTTCTGTTACGTCATAATATCATAAAGTTAGTTCTTGATTTGACCTGATTTTCTCTTTATTTCACTGCACCTTGACTAACCCATTAATAGTTATTCTAACTGAATTGGTTTATTTCATGCTAAAAAGTTTATGCTGTTGCTTGTTTGACTATAATTTTAATTTGATTGCTTTGCCCCAAAACTGGAAAGGCATTTTTATGCTCTAGCTACACAGTAGTCAGTAGCTTTACTGTATCCGTAGCTATACTGACGAGGAATAAAAGACGAATGTCGATTCCGAAACAAAATGTCTTAGGCCGTTAATCAAAGGTTTGATTGTGCCTAAAGACTCGGTATACTGCCTATAGCTTATTACGAGAATTGTCATTGTTCTTAATAAATTTTTATTTTGTTAGATCATAATTTTAAGTATCTCCTCATGTAATGTACGTTATTAGTCAGTTATACGTATTTTATGTTGCAGTAATCCTTCTATTTTCCTTTGCAGATGTTTATGTAATATTGTTTATAATATCCTGATGAGAGCTTGATTTTTTTAAGCCAAAAACGTTCGATATGTTTTGTTTTTAATAAAAATGTCGAATCCAGCAAAGTTGCTGCTTATTGCTTTAATATGTTTTTTTGTTTTTTATTAATTTCGCAATGGATTCTTCGTCAATAGCAGCATTGTGATTTTTGCTGTCAAAACTTGGTAACAGAAAGCACTTAATTTCTAACTACTAGTAGACAAGTTTTGATAGAATCTAATTAATTCAAAGATGCACTAAGATTTTCACTCACGATTTGTTGTTACCAGCATGTGGAATCAGCAACTCAAGGAGACAGGGTGAATTCTCAATGCCGGAAATGAGCGGAAGGGAAGCAGTGGATGCAGAATGGCCGTGGATCGCTTTTATAGATACAGATGCAAGTACGTTTCAAAAAATAATGTGGGCTTTTCGTAGATATGCTGAATCTGTTGGATATCATGCATATAGCGGAGTTTATCAAAGCCCAAGTTACAGAAGTGGTTAGCCAACCCCGGAGTAATGTTGAGAAAATACTGTAGTTCTGTAAACGCTATGATGAAATCAAGGCAGGTTCAGTGATTCGTACATTATTGTTGATTTTATGTGATTTTTCCTAAAAACGTCGAAAAGGTTGAAAAATAAATACAATTGCTTCAACTTTCAGAGAAGAAATCTCTCCTCTAATTTATGTTAAACGGTCCCAATGCCAAATGTTGGCCCCTTTACCTGCCCACGCTGTGGTATTCTACTTCAGAGCAAACCTAAAATAGATAACTAGTTTTTGAAAAAACGTTCATTAGATTTGCTGAAAATTTTAGGAAATATTCCTTGAAAGCTGCTGATGACATCATTAGGAATAAAACGTCATTCCCTGAAATTTATTTTTGACGTCAGTAATTTGATTAAAGTGGACTTTGTTTTGAATGACGTAAATGGCGATTCATACATATTTAAGACGCCTGTGGCACACTTCAAAAGGTACTAATGCTAGGGGCGTGAACTTGCGAATATCCTCTTTCAGCACTTCTAAATTATGTCATAATATGTGGCTTTTCATTAGTAGTCTAGATATCTATAACCGTTTGAGTATCATTCTTTTATCGTTATAACGCTTGCTTGTTGCTTTTATTAGCGTCGGAGCATCATGCTGGGTATAACTCTACAATACACTGCTCTGGTTCATTGGTTAGCAACCAACATGTTATTGGTGCCGCCCATTGTTTTTCCAGGTGATTACATTTACTGATACCTGTTCCACTAAAACTTTAGTTACCACATCAATGTTTCCTTAAGCAGGGATATTCCTAAACCGAAAAAGCAGTAACTATCATCATTTCATTTACAAAATTTGGAGAAGTTTTATGGAAATAGAGCATAGTTAATCAAATTGCAGTTAAAATAATTTAATTAAATAGTTCATGGTTTTACACGCTTCGCTGATTAAAACTGCCAAGTAAAAAAGATAATGAAATAGAGAAAAAGACCACAATCACATAATGCGAGGTTTTTTTTATATAGCATATCGTACAAGATGATACAAAGAAAAAAGGTCACCAGCAAAATAAACCAAATAACTTCCAAAATTTTATTGAGATTGACAAAAAACTTCAGCACAATAGCTACATTATTTCAAAAGTTGTTGAAGCTTAATTGAAGACCCAGTCCGGTGCCACAGCGGGACTTTCCGGGGCCGTGGCCCCCAAATCACTGCTTGTGCCCCCCCAAACAAGAATTGTGCCCCCCAAGCGAGGATTTGCCCCAAAGAAAGTAACAGGCTTGGTGCCACTGGAGTGCAGTTCAAGTCCTGAGACCCCCAAAACACTGATTATCGACCCAGAATCCGTGAGCAAGTACCGATTTTTCGCAGACTCTGCGGTGAAAACCTTTTTTTTGGTCTTCACCCCAGAAATAGTGAGTAAGAACCGACCGATTTTTTGCAGATTCTGCGGTGAAGACCTTTTTTAGGTCTTCGCTGTCGAATTCGTGGAAACAAAGTTTTTGTGGCCCCCAAAAATTGTTTATGACCACCCAATCACCCTACTCTGCGTCGGGCCTGTGAAGGCCGTTTTTTGTGTGTGTGTCACCCTGCACTTTATTTGTCGGAGTTGCAGTTTCTTGTGACACAACAGCAGTTTGCAGTCATAGTAAACTCAGATGACATGCTGGTCGCTTTCAGCAGCAACAGAATTTATCGTTATAAAAGCAAACAAATAGAAAATATGCAAAGATTGCAGTGCGTATATTACCGTGAATGTAAGTTTACAAGGCATATCTTGTCCAAAACTGAGGCTATTGTTGGCATAGAGTGCTTATTATTGTTTTAACAAACATTGTACTTTGAAGGAGTTTTAGCAATTTGGGAGTGTTCCGGGTATATTTGGGTGTGACTGACAGGTTCAACGTAATTCGTTCGCGCGTTCAGGTAACCAAATCAAATTAAAAATTAAAACATTTCAATGTGTTTTGTTTTATAGTAATTTCCTAAAAGCGGACCATTTCAAAAGGTTTGATTGTATTTTAGATCCTGCTTGTGTAAAACGTATAGGACAAAATAGTCAGTTCAGCCTTTTCTAAGGGTAAAAGTTTGATCTTCATTATTTGTCTATAAACGAAAGTCAATAGTGAAGACATCAGCATTAAGCCAATCTTGAAAGACTACCGTAGCCTTTATACCTTATGTACTATAGGTTTTCGAATGTGTCGAGATCAGACTCTTTTATTTTAGAAAATCTTGCACAACTGCATCAAAATTTCACTCTTAATAACTTTATTCACCAAATACAGTAGTTTTGGCCCAGATACAGCAAAAAGACTTTGCTTTGAAACAGCTGCTATCTGCCCAGTGCTTACTGCACATAGTGGAAGCTTCACAGTGTCCTTTTTTTTTTCTGTACATCAATTAGGAAAGCTGTAAATGTCAATTTTATGTTATAGTTTTTGTTTTGACTCTACAGTATAATCAAACCTGAGTTTACCGTTTTAGTAGAATACGTTCTATCCACTTGGCCGCATTGTGACTACAAGTTACGATGAGTGTTACGCAGTTGTACTCAGTTCTGCATGGCAAGTACCTGATAGGTATTTTCACAACAATATTGTTGACCGTTGTTTACACTTAGTAAATTTTTCAACTTAGGAATTCAATGTCACTCAAATTATCCGGCACCCGAGGTTTCATGATCGTCTTCCAAATCTGAGAAATCTTTTCGATGGTGACATCGCGATCCTGACACTCGATCGCCCTGTGACGTTCAACCAATATGTAAGTGAATGGTTTGAAGAAAACAAACAAAAGAGCCAAAATGTCTATGCCGGGGAAGTTGATCCTACACAAAACACGATCATGTTATCGACTTAGGCCAAGCCAGTTGAAGTAGTGTATGACGTATGTAATGTACTGTAGCCTTTTATGTGGAAGAGTGTTTGTTGAATGTTACTAGTTGGTGTTGAGATAATGTTGCCTATCTCCGTTTGATAATTATAACTTAATACAAGAGTTTAGTACCAAAGTTGTGCTGCTGACATAACCAGAAGAGTTCTTGATGTTTTTATGAGGTCCAGAGCAGTTCAATAAACAGGCTTATCTTGATAAAAAATAAGGTATGCTTTCTGTAGGACGAAAAAAATGAAATAATATAATGTATACCGGAATAAAAAAAAAGTGGGTTAGATCATGGAACAAACAAAGCAAATTAATCCAATAAAATATGGTGAAAATATCTACCCATGAACGCCAGGTGCAGCAACGGAAAGGTGAAGACATGACAATCTAATAAGATATAAATGAAATGATCGAAGTTGGGTTACAACCCTTTGAAATTACGCAATTTGAGTTTATTTTTATGTTAAATTGTTTGCGTGCTTTCTGGCTTAAAGGCTACCAGCGCGAAAGCCTAAGATCCACCAGAACGGCGACTACTAAAACAAAAGCAATGCAAAAAAGTTTCTTTCCCTATGATTCGAGCTGGCAGCCTTTGCAATAACTTTTTCGCATTGCTTGTTTTAAGTAATTGCTGTTCTGTTGGCTTTCCCTAGACTTCCGTGCAGGTAGCCTTTAGACCAGAAAGCACGCAAACAATGCAACATTAAAACTTTTGGCTGTTAACGTCAAAACATTAAACTTAGATTATTATTTATTTTTATGTCTAATACGGTTTCTTACCGCTGTTTTTGTCCGACTTAAGGATCGCAATTTTACGTTTACAAAAGAGCATATGGTTTTAAAATCCAAAATAATCCGAATAATAGACCTGCTGATTTCAAGGGCAAATAAACTGTGCTATGTGATACTGACATAATTTTTCCAGGTTCGGCCGGTTTGCATTCCTCGAACACCGATTGAGGTCGAGTTGCCGCGAAGTAAGCCGAGAAGCGGAGTGATTGTAGGCTGGGCGGAGCATCCAGGTAATAAACATCTAAAGTTACAGTATATTATTTAATTAGCAAGTATCTATATCAGGCGCGTAGCCAGAAATCCGCAATGATGGGGGGCTAATTTGGAGCCGCCGGAGGTCAGTGGGGGTCTGGGGGCGAAGCCCCCAGCTGCCGGAGGCTGGGGGTCTGGGGGAAAGGCCCCAGCGGCCGGAGGCACTCGAAAATTTTGTATTTGTTTGCAAAAATAGCTTAATTTTAGGGCTATTTAAATAGAAAATAATGTTTTTAAAACGTAGCATAAAAATTGGCAGCGAAACATGATTCAACTGGTTGCATTTATGGGCTATGTGGGAGGTGGCTAAGATATCATTGTACTGTAGTTTTCTAGTTTACATGCTGGTAAATCACAAAATTCTGTTATTCAATAAAACTCACGCGGAGTAATCTATTTCGTTTATATTTTGTACAGAAAAATAATTGAGGGGGGCTAATGGAAAGATATTTGAGAGAAGTGATGGGTAGTTAACTAATACTGAATATCCCCCCCCCTATTTCTGAGTTTATAATACATTTGTTGATAAAACCTATGTTTGGCATTTTTACATTAGCGATCAAATTTGATTGCTTATTTTTCGGCATTTTTCAAAGTTTTCATTAATTTGTGACTTTTATTTTTGACAAATTAGCCCCCCCCCCCCCCCCCCCCGAATATATGTTTCAAAAGATGCGTTGAATCACTATTTAGTCCATTCCAGCACAAAAAACAGTCTCAGAAGAGCTAAAAACGTGGTATTTTCCTTATTCTGCATTTTGGTTGACAGGCCAATGAGGGAGCTGTAGCCCCCCCACCCCCAACCCTGGCTACGTTACTGGAATCTATGTATTGCATACTATTTCATAAGTATATGCATGTATAATATTATCCTTTATAACGGCAGAGAACATTTAGAAAATGTCATCTACCACGGTGGTCTAGCTCTGGGATGCTTTAACTATCGCCTATTTTAACTGGAGCTCCTAGTTTTTGCAGTTGATCAATAAAAAAAATATCCAATTATATCAAAATTTTGTCTAACAATGCATGTCCAATTGTAAACACCACTTAAAATTTAAATTGCTCTGAAAACTATTTGTATTTTAGGTACTGACAAAAGTCACACCAATACTGATATCCTAGTCAAGAAGTTAGTTAATGGCGTCATCAAATGTCGCTTGATGATGTCACGATTTGGATTTAGGCGTTTTGTCATGCACTTAGACTTGTTGATCACAAGATTGAGTCAAAAAATTCATTTTATTTTGATTTGATTTTGGTCTTCCCCTGTTTAAAGAATGACAACGATTTTGATGAGAGTCTAGAGTTTTAAGTGAATTTTTGAAAGGATTTAAAAGCACCATTTATTACGTAACGTTTATCAATTTTATCTCAAGACATTTATTACGTAGCGCGCAAAAAGTGTGAAATAATAATTTTTAAGAGCTCTGCTTCTGATTATATTACGTTTGCGGATGGTGCATTTCTCGGAAAATGCGCTCAACAATATATCTGCCTGGCCAATTAATGTCTTTTTATAAAGGCAGAAAGGGCCATACTTTCTCGTTAGCAATGAATAAATGTGGTAAAACCTAACGCTTTATCAAAGATAAATAGCAAATTCTGAGCGACCTTTGGCTGAGCAATTGACCTGTTATCATTTTAGGCATTGTGCTTGTGTTGTCATGGGTCGTGATCAATACTTAATGTTTTATTTAAATGAAAATAGACTTGTGAACAAGTCAGCGTGATAAATCTGAGAGAATATTTTTGCTGTAGATTTGGGCGGAGGAAGAGTTCTTCGTGTTGATCACGTTTCTTACGTCAGCACCCAGATGTGTAGGGAAACCTATGAGCGGCAGAGCAGGGATCATAATGCTTTCAACCTAATCATGATAACCGACCGACAGATATGCACAGATGAGGTGTAAGTATCAATGCAATGCCAACGTGCAGCGTGAAGTTGCACAAATTTGCGAATTTGAAAAAACTTAGAAACCTTAACAACTGATATTCGAAAGCGAAATACGAGTATAATTAGCAAAACTTAATGTGAGATCTGATTTAAATATGTAGCTAATTATCTCCATTTTAAATTTCATTTGAACATTCTTCCAAAATCAGAAAAACTTTTTACGATATGATGTATTAGCTGTTGATTCAATGTTTTTTACTGTGAGCTAACGGTGTTTTATTGGAAGATTGAAAAACAATAAGAACAAATTGACGTACTTTTTTTCCTGTATGTTTCGGGACGTTACTCCTTTCATCATCAGTAGCTGAAGATAAGGCAAGTAGATTCTTAAAGCAAACAATAAAACGTGCTCTCAACTTTGGGCTTTGTGTGAGATTATTAAACAATTTAGTCATTTTATAGGCTACCTACCAAAAGTAATAACGTTTTTCTTTCAAAAAATGTTCAAAATATTCAAAGATATTAAGATTGAAGGCTAAAGCAGTTTTACCATATCCTGCCATACAACAGCACAAATGATAAGATTTATTGTTCGAAGAAACTCGGCCAAACGCTGCAAAGGCGACGGTGGTGGCCCGCTTATGTGGCGAGAAGGAGGTCGTTGGTATCTTCAAGGAGTTTTGTCATTGAACACCAAGCTGGGCACTTGTGATGAAGGATTGGATATTGCAACGAAAGTTGCGGATTACCTTGAATTTCTTGATGAATACATCGTTATTCCTACGGGTATGATAATATATTGATTACCTGCAGATCAACAAAGCTTTTTCAAGCACTGAAACAGATTCAGCTTACGACTTAAACTCAAATTCTCTTACGCAGTTTACTGGTTCCTTCTCATGATATCGACAGATCTCTGCTTTGGTGACTTGTAAAAGTGCATGCCGATGACGGGTCAAAGTTTTGGAAATCATCAAATTTTCGCAAATCACTTACAGTATAAGCAGTGGCGCTGCCAGAAAAAAAACATTGGGAGGAGGCGAAATGACGTCATTAGAAATAGCTACAAACATCTGCTGGAAGCACATGACATGAATTCCACTAATTTTCATAATTTGCCATGCAAAGTGGTCAACGTGAATTAATGAGCAAAAGAAGTCAAAAAAATTATAGTATGTTTATGATACAATCAAAAAAGTTATATCACACAAACATCTTTTGATCGATCCAAAAGGCAAAAACCACGTTCAAATATTTTAAGTGATGACGTCACTCTCTATACCCTTGAAAAAAACTCTGCGGTTCTAGGCGAATAGGAAAAATCGCCGAAATTGCATTAAGGGTCCAAACTGCCCCTTTCGCTTCCCTCCTTCCAGTGACGGTGTTCCTGCTTATAAGATCCTTCACAACTTCCCTTCACCTTAAACGAATGCTGTAATTAATTTCTACTTCGTGCTGCTACTGAGCAATGAAATAAATTTGTATTGTTTTCTATTTTCTGATAAATATGGAAGGTCTGGTTGTCTATTTTAAAGGTTTATTGTTTGACTGGTCGAACTGAGAACCGAACCATTACACTCTGGCTTGTTGTGCAAATCACGATTACATGAGCTCGATTATTTGCGAACGATAATAACTTTTCGAATGAAATTTTTACACTATAAGGACCGAATGCACCAACGTTTGATTGCGGATTAACAAAAGGGAAAATATTGAACAAATAACTAAGCGAACTGCTCTAAGCACGAAGCACTTTTAGGATTATGCTTCTGAACTTCAAAATGCAATTAAATTTATTACCACTTCGATTTAATTTACACTATGATCAGCCGTGGACATAATGTACATTGTGGTGGATGTCAAGACTGTAAATGAAGGGATTTTTAGTGCATTTTCCGTGATTGGTGGGCAGTATGATGCCAAAGTGGAAATTAAGAGACATAAGTGGAAGCTATTGTTATTATGTATTTAGACCTACTTTGCTGTATCATTAAAAGGCATTCCTGCCTAGACATATCATTAAATCACGTGTTATCAAAACTCTTTCGACATTGTTGAGTTTACTTGGTCAGTGTCTTTGTGAATGGAGTGTTTTTTACTAAATCGGCGCACATGAGTTTCCTTAACGAATGAGTTAAATTAAAAACTATCTCCTGGCCCAGACAACTTGAAACATCAAGATACAACATGTGCAATTGTTTATCGTGCAAGTATGCATTGGTGGAGTCACCATTAATGTGTTGCAATTACTTTGTATTTCAAGCTTTGCGGTGTTTTGAAACCCCTTCTGCTCCTCGAAACGGAAGAATATCTCAAAATTCGAGCGAGCACTTCCAAATTGGAGATTCAGTGTGGTTTTCTTGCAATGGTGGATACAATTTGGTGGGAGAGAATCCGATAATCTGCCAGTTCGACGGAACATGGAGTAGCCCGATACCAAGTTGTCAAAGTAAGAAATAAGCAAATGCTGTGGTGCAAATGATATTTCGCTGCTTTGGTTTTGAAAAACTTCAGTAATCGGTAGTCTTATTGAAATGATAAAATGTAATAGCACAGCGATGGATGCTTATGGCTGCAATGAAGAATAAAACAAAACTGACTCCGAAACGACCCTGCAGTCTTTCAGTGAAGCTGTCACGTGCCGCGTGCGTTGGGGCTTCACACTGACCTTTTAAAGCTGATTGTAAAGTAAGAAAACTTTTAATACCGGTACTCTTATTTTGATCTTTATAATTTAACCCTTATGGGAATCGATCCAAAGTCCACTAATGCAGTTGCAGCAGAGTTGTAAGTCGGGCCAGGCTTTTTGGGTCGGGTTCGGGCCTAAAGTTAATAAAAATTTTGGGCTTAATTCGGGCCTGAGATGTGCTTTTTTATCTTAGGTGCACAAAAATATACCCAAAATAACTTGGCAACATTGCTAGATTTTTCAGACCCAACTAAACTTTCGATTTTTTTCGAGCATGATTTGGGCTTCAAATTAGTTTTCGGGTTCGGGCTTATATTTTCGGGTTCGGGCCGGGTACGGGCCTGAACTAGTCGGCCCATTTACAACTCTGGGTTGCAGAGGCTCTATTCACCAGTACTAAACCACTTTATTTTCAAATCAACTTTAATGTAAGGCTTAATAGACTTTAGTGAGTGTGGGCAAGGCGGTGACGTCAACACGGAGGAGGAACCAACAAGATTCGAACGGGAAAACGGAAGCACCGATGCACTTCCTCAATCATGGCCCTGGCACGTGACCATTTCCCGATTTCTTGAAAATGTGCCTTTGCATCAGGTTGGAAACTGAATATGCTAGTGAAGTCATTAATGAATATTGCTTCCGAAAGAATTTGAAACAAATTTTCATAGTGTTGTTGTTTTGGAGTTGTCGTAGGCTAATATCGCAGTTTACAATTTAAGTAGCGTTTTATAAACTGGTAAAAATTTTAAAACAGCCAGCCTCAACACCAAATTTATTGTTTTTGATAAAAAAAAGGGAAAGTGTACTATGAAAGAATCCAAATTACCGAATAATTTTTAAAGATTAACTTGCGAAATTATGAGCAGACGAGCGCATGTTTTGTTGCTTTTTTTTTTTTTTTTGACAGAACGAGCATACAAATTCAGAAAGAATACAGCATAAATTTTTAAGACTTCCCTTTGCAGGTTTGAGTCCGATTCTTTGCCGCTGAGCCATTTCGAAAAGTGTATCCATAGTTTAATTTTTATATTTAACCCTATCTTATACGGGGAAAGGAAGAAAAATCCTCTCTTTCGGTTTTTTCGTGATAAATCCTTTAAAAAAATCTTTTTTTTCAAACTGCCTTAGTTTAAGTCAAATTTATTGAACAATAACTCCTGCAAATTTTAAGTTGCTAAGGCAAGGAAAAGTTTCCCAACTTTGAGGTTTCCCGAAGTGATTTACCGAAATCTCTTAGGCAAATATTTAACTTACATGACGTCATAAAACCTTTGACTAAGACATTTAATGAATCGATATCAAAAACAAACCTATATTGAATCGAAATAAATTGCCAAAATTTGAATTGTCTATGACGTCATCGAAAAATGATTTCAAGTTTCGAAAATATGTCTCTGACGTCACTATGATGACGTCATCAACTTAAAACCAGTTTTTGTGTAAAATTTTGATCAACGCGAACCCGCATGCCAAATTTAGTGTTCTCATGACTTTTTGTTTAGGATCTAGAAAGGGGAAGTTTTTGTCCTCTTCCCCCTCCCGACTAAAATGCGTTGGTC